>JACXIV010000008.1:2786943-3024443 GCA_014737475.1 Bombus confusus | reverse complement strand
AGAGAGACGGATAAGAAGGAAGAAGGGCGGGTGCACACACACGGCAAAAGCCCTTGTCCGACAAATCGGTCGCGTAAAGGCGCGCTTTGAAGAGAGAGAAGGCTGGTCCGAATGGCGGTTTCGCGGCCTCGCAGACGGTCATTTGTCTCCTGCAACGCCTGCCTCGGTTCCGCGTTCCATCTGCGTCACAAGTCAGTGCGTTCACCTTGCCTCGAGTTATCAAAATCGGATCCGATGCGATAGCCCCGCGCACACGCGTATTCTTGGATCTCGATAGCACCACGTGCTCCTTACCGATGCGAAAAACCGAACTAAATTGATTTCAATTTTCCCTATTCTTCTCTTTCTTTTGCGCAGTTTTATCCTCAGTTTTTTCCTTTTAAATTGCTCTCTCTCTCTCTCTCTCTCTCTCTCTCTCTTTTTTTTCCTCTTCAGCCGTCTTCGAAGCTATCTTTACCGTCCTTCCGTCGTTTAATAAATATCAGCGCGTTATAACTAGCTTGTGCGTATAGTATCGTTTCTTTGATCTGCTGTATAGTGGCTTATATGATGGAAATATGCGAGAGATTCCTTTCCCCGATTTAAATACCCCTCCCCACCCCCGTCGAGTTACAGTAGCGATCAAGAAAGGGAATTGAAGCGTGACGTAATCTGGCCAAGGTGGATTTAGGTAGCCGAGTTTCCTGGAGCTTTTTGCCCGATTCGTAACACCGTTGCGCAAGAGTCGTATATCGATTAAAAAGTTTGCCACGGAGCGGAAGTGTTTGCGTTAAGAAGCGTCCAAGCGACTAATACTATCGTGTAATATTTTCTTAACGTAACTTCCTTATCTTATTGTTAACGTTATAATAACGTTATAGTAACGTAAGAGACCCTCTACACGATCGATATATATATATATACGGTCGATACAATGTTGAGAACCTTGAATGTCGACAATAATATCGATCGTTCGAACGCTCCTGGAGAAATCAGCAAGTAAGAGAGAAACGACTCGAGCGGTCGCGTAAGAGCCGACGAAACTCGCGTAACTCCTCTGCGGACATAACGACGATCTCGTCGATTATTCGTTGCCTATTGCATCGTTTTAGGAAAGATTATTATCTATTTATTGTGCTCCTCTCTTTTGTACCTTTTCATCGTTAATTGTGTTCTCGCGATTAAGAAAGGGTTCCGCGTCGAAAATTTTCTCACTCGACGAGAGACAACCGACAGGGACTGGAAACACAATGCGGCTTTTGCAACTTCCTCGGCAATTATCCGAGCGCGGCGCATGCGATTCGTACGAAAATAAAAGGGAAGAGGCGCGAGAGCCACGCTCGACGAGTTTTACCTGCACGAGACGATGCAGAATACACGCTGGCATCCAGCACGCGCGTTTTCCTCTGCGATCGCGCTTCCCTGCGCGGTATTAAACGACGAGGAGGTTCTAAGCGTCCTTGTCCTTCCAGGATAACAGGACGATGCCACCGCGGTAAGGAGAAGTACCACGACGCGACGCCAGAAATCGCGGACCGTGACTGGTTTCGCCTAAAGCCTCGTTCACACCTGGCGCGAATAGTCTACTCGCGTGTCTTCTTCGTCAGCCAACGGAGAAAGACAAGCAGAAACTTCCTCTATCTGCATCGATTCGTGGAAAGTCCAACGATTTCTTGTCCCGTCGAGACTCTTTCCTGGTTCTTCCTCGGGAAAACGTATTAGATAATCGCGTGCTTCGTAGAGCGCACAGAATTCATCGGACGATCGTGGAAATCGCGATCACCGGGCTCGTGTCCACTCGGATCAACTCGGTCCAGCACACTGAACGTCACTCAATCTCCGTAATGATCCTCTTTCACTGGGATCATTGTCCGTGCGCGTGCAACCGCGGAACAACAACAACAACAACAACAACAACAGTGGCAGCAACCACGCTAATCCACGGCAAGACGACGAAGACGACGATGACGAAGGATGGTTCGACGATGGTGACGTCGAACGTCGTCACCGACGCGATTTACTCGGAAACTCGATCGACCTGTTGCGTCGTACCGATGTCGCCACTATATCGACGACGATCGGCAAGTGTGTTCCAGTCGGCGACTGTACGATCGACAACAAGCACGGGGAACGTACGCAGCGCGCGAAAAATATCGGAAAATCTGTGCCGATATTCGCGAAACGGAAGGTACCGTGGCGGGGGATGGAGAACGCGGCGATGGAAAAAGGGGATGGAACCGGGCAAATAGCCGCGAGCTGCCCTGTTACGATCACGTGCGTTTGTCACGAGTCGCGGTGGTGTATACGGAGCCGACTCGCTCGCTCTCGTGCGAGTGCCGAGAGCGAGTTCTCTCTGTATGTTTCTCCGTGCTCTGTCTTCGTCTCCGCGAGCCCACTCTCTCTCCTTCTCGCTCGCCTACCTTCCACGCTTTCTACCTCTCTCTCTCCCTCTCTCTCTCTCTCTCTCTCTCTCTCTCTCTCCCGATCTGACCGACCTGGCGCTCCTCTATTTTCCTTCCAACGCGTCCATCTCTCTCGCTCGGTCGTTCACGACCGGCGTTTCCCATCTTTGTCGCGAAGCTACGCTCTGCGACGCCCTTTCTCGCTCTCTCGCGCCAGAGAGAGTCTTACCTGTGAGGTAAGTAAAACCAGCGTTCCGTCGTACGTGTTACGGCATTGCGCGACTCGCCCGACTCGTAGCCCCACGCTCTGCCATTACGCGGGGTTCCGCGGCTCGCTACGGCGGAGAGGGGAGCGCGAGCGAGCAAGCGAGCGAGCCGGCGAGCTAGCGAGCCAAGGGGAGGGGAGTGGAGGAGCGATGACGAGTAAAAGGGTGGAGGAGGAGGTGATGGCGAAGGTGGTGGTACAAAGCGAAGGAAGAGGTGGTAACGATGGTAATGCAACAGGGGGTGGCGACGGGGCAGAGGGAGCAGCAGCGGCAGCAGCAGGGCGAGGGGGAGGGGGAGGGGGAGGGGGAGGGGGAGGGGATAACCAAGGAACGAGGGACAGAGACGCGCGTACAGGGAAAAGGGAGAAAGAACGGCTACGAATGAGAAAGAGAAGGAGAAAGGGAGCAAAGGACGGAGAAAGGAGAATTAAGCGACTGGGTCGGAGGTGAGTTGTGGAGATGGTGGTAGGGGCTGTGGAATCGAGGGGGGTTCGAGGGGGTTAGGTGCAGCAGCAGAGGGGAGAGGAGAAGGCGACGTTGGAGGTGAGCCCTGTCGTTCGGATCGTACCGGTGGGGGTAGCGTGGATCGAGGCACGCTTGACGACGCGAGGGGAGGGGGTAATCCGTAGAACCTGGGTGGGGGATGCGAGTGGACCAACTGGGTTCGCCAGCAACCCGCGGTTCATTGACCGAGAAGTGCCGGGAGAGCCGAACGGTCGGCCGTGTTCGACCCGCTGCTAAAACAGAATTTGTACCGGCACTTTATGCGGCTCGTCTAAGTACGCGACTCGCGTGAAACCGACGAGGATGGACGGAACATGGACGCGGTGCAGCGGACAGCTACGGAACGGCCGAGGGGGGTGAGGGTGAAACGCGAGATAAGGAGAAGGAGACTGGGAAAGATTTCGCGATGCGCCAGCCTCCGAGGGAGACCGTTCTCGATCGTCCGTTCTCGATCGTCCGTTGAGAGAAGAACGGAGAACGCGGCGGTTCGGTAAACGGGGTTGCAAGAATTTCGGCGAAGAAGGATCGGAGAGAAGGGTGGGCGAGAACGAGCGAGAGGAGCGGAGTGGGGCGGTGTGCGGCGCGAACGAGCGTAAGCTGTTGCGCCTCCCGAATTCTGACGATTCAATTAGGCAAGTGCACTCTGCAGCTCGAGAGGAGCCGCGACAACGTTTCCTGGTATCCCGATTTGATTTTAATCGTGCCGCACAGCGACGACCCCTCCGATACGCGGTGCCGCGCACCTACCGCGTTATGTACTCTCGTTAGGCGAACCGATGGCACCGTGCGTCGAAAGTAATCACGCCGACGGTGCGATTAAGCGAATTAACGCGGCGCTCGTCGAGTTACGTTCGTTTCGTGGTTAACGTCGCAACTGCCGCCGGCGCGGCTCTTTCAGCCGCCTAGAGGCGCGTTTTGCGCCAGGATGCGATTTACGTCGACGACGTTCCGCGGAACAACAACCGGAATAGATAGAGGCGTGAAATAATAGATCGAAGACAGCAGCGCACCCTCGACACCGCGAACTCTATTATCATCGGTCAAATCGTAAGACTACGAGAGAGATATGCGCCTTTACTCGCGATACGAGGCAAAAGTTTTCCCGTACGCGTCTTCTCGTCGCGGCTACCTTTTGCAACCGATTGACTCTCGAGATCGATCGATCTACGATACGGCCATTAGATCGATGTTATCGGGTTTGCCCAACGTGGAAACGCTGGCATATCGCTGCGAACGATCGAGTTAAGGCGGGTGATCGGTTCGATGACTTATCTTCTCATTGCCTGGCTACGCGACGATCATCGTGCGTTTCCTGATCGAACCCGCGATCCTGCATCGAAGAAAATGGCCGCCGGTGGAACGACGGCCGACAGCATTTACGAAAAAGGGATGAAGTGCCCGTGTAAGTAAGTCTGTCGACTGCCGGTGACCACACGGCCGCACACTTGTCGGGAAAGGAGATGCGCAACTCGGTGTAATGAACCTGGGAAACCGGTTACATCCGCGCGTGTATATATACAGATCGGTTCGGGCTGTACTTACGTTACATTACGCGAGCTGCTGCTACTCGCGATCGAACTATCGCATTGCAGCGGATCGACGAATCGAACAGCCCGAAACATTCCTCGTCAGTTTTATATAGAGGAATCTCGATAAGTATTTTTACGGATACGGTTCACACGCAAGGCCATTTTCGCGTAAACGGTATCGGATTAAACGAACGTAAGTGGATGCGGAGTAAATGAATGTTTTTTATCAGTCACGACGAACGTCGCAGTATAAGGTACAGTATATATAGGTGTCTACGCGAAGCTAAAGAGTATATATTTTCAGCCGGAAGAGATAGAAGCAATTATCGTGCGATATTTACCGGCGTATGATAAATTAGATGTCAGACGCGAAAGACCGAACGACACGGATTGTTTCTGTACTTATCAGTAGCACACGTAGATACGAGGATAAGTATAGCTAATACGAAACAGGCAGTTCATTTGTCGAATTTCGTCGATACATTTTGGAAACACGTTTTCCAGAGGTCGAAGCGCGCGACGAAAGTTTTGTTCGTAGCTTCGATGCGGCTTGCATCGGCGAAGCGAGCGCATAAATAAATTTGAAAACGCAACCGGACGATACCAGATCTCTACAAAAGTTCGTTCGTTTCATTTTGGCGGACGACTATCTTCGGAAAAGAGGAAGAGCTGGCGGCTGAAAAACGCAACGCTTTTTATACTTCAATTGTTTTTACCAGGGCACAACATTTATTTCCCGGATACGGTCCCTGCATTCTCGCGACGACCACCGAAGGCACGGTAATGCAACGGCACATCCGGCTAGCTCGCTAAATCTATTTTATTCATATTCGATTACCCTGTCGTCGTACTGTGTGCGCGAACCGAAAATAAATTCGCCGCAAATGTCTCGCAACGGCTAGAGGCGGGATAACTATTGCCGAACGATCGCAAAAACGTAAACGAAATTCGATGGCCGCTTTTCTCAATATAGAATCCCAGGTTATCCAGACACGAACACTTAGATTCCAAAATAACTCTCTAAACACTCGAGGATCGCAAAGATAAGGCGTGACAACACACATTCGTTTGATCCTCTTAGAAATCAAATTGATCCTACTCTGTTCCTTAATTCCATCGCGCAAATATACCGTTAACGCACAATTTTCAAGAAACAAACGATTTACTTTCATGAGCTCGTTCGTTGGAAGGAGGTGAACGAAACGCGAATAGTGGTAAAAATTCCGCGACAAATTTGGAAAAAATAATCCAACTCGTGGAACATTGAAAACAATTTTAAAATGCAATACTTGGTCAATGGTTCGTGCATCTGCAAAACTGTCTCTTCGTTAAATTCCGATGCAGCTCTCTCGAGAAGAAATATTTACATGGAAGATACCGGTTTCAAAAATTGTAGGTATCTTAATCTCAAGTCGTTCGTTTCTTCCACGAAATTTCTCTCCGCAAAAATGCACCTGTCATCTACCGCTAAAAGCCTTACGTCTTTCGATCGAACAGGTTGACTATCTTTTCAGCCACATCACATTAAAGTGCGCTCCTTTAACCGCGAAATACCATCGAAGCGAAGAAACTTGCATTTATCTTACCCCACGCCTCGTTATCTCGACCCGATCAACGATTATTTCCATATTCCGTATTACGACTCTTCAACCCCTACACGCAATGTCCCCTTTACTGGAAATTAGAACGCCGGATAAAAATTCTGAGAATCGCAATCGTAAATTTTCCGCCTGCATTTCCGTCCGCCAACAACAATTCCTCGGACGAACGATGTTTCATTGTCAAGTAGAAATCTGTAGAGAGGATAGTTTGCCGAAGCTGGCGTGGCAAAGGGCAGTGCTGCGAGGGGAAAAGAGGGAAAAAATGCGGCGATTCAATTATCGCGGGGCGAAACGGCGAGAGCGGAACTTCCGGTCGCCGGCATCTTCCGGCTCGGCGTAAACCGTTCCGGCGTAAAAGGAAGGATAAAGAAAGGGGTGGCGAGGCGCAGGTGAATGCAAAGGGTGGGAAGAAAGCTCCGGAGGAAAGCTACGTGTCGGTACGAGGGAGTCGGAACGGTGAGCGCGGGATAGAGTTTGGGGGTTTAACGCGAGAAGTAGCGGAGCTAGGATGGCAGAAGAGGTAGGTAGGTGGAGGTAAGAGAAAGGGATGGGGAGGTTGAAGAAAACACATAATAGGGTGGGGCGCTTTGCTGCCGCTTTTGAATCGATCCAACGCCGGCTACAGCTGGAATCTCATCCCACAGCGGTTCGGTCAGCGGTTCTCATTCTTTACCCCCGTTTCACCCCTCTTGCCGCCGCGAGAAACATTATCGCGGCTATATGGAAGGACAGTGGTTGCGATTGGATTTAGATTAACTTCGGCTTTAAAACTGTCGGCCGAGGACCGAACTGCCTTCGACGGTAAACTGGGTCGTGGGTCGACCAGCTCGTATCAGACACGTACGTGTCAAGCACGGATGAACGAGCTTTGAGTACACTTGTTAGCCCGGTCCGCTCAAATACGCGGCCGGTTATTAATTCGTCGTTGTCCTATCACGAGCCCCGGTTTCGAGTAGGCCGAACGATAAATCAAAATTGCACTTTGCAATTGGCGAGCGTTATCAGCTGACGGACACCACGGACGATCGCGTTTTATCGATCGTCTCGTCGATTAACTCGCCAACGATCGACTAATTCCCTGTTACCGCCGTTCTTCCTAGTTCGATCTCGTATGCGTTGGTCCGTGGCGGGCGATAAGTCTGTCAGAAGCTAAAACCAGTGGCGATTCCTCGCGTTCCAGGCAAAACGAAACCGAGCATGCGATTTTTGTCCTCCGCGCGATTGAATTAACTCCGATGCTGGAATCCTGTTCTACAAGCGTCTTATGGAGCGACTAGACGTTACACGGATGTCGTTAATTAACTCGCGAGTTCCAAAAGCCGATACGATATCGGAAGAATTCCAAGCAGAAATGTGTCGTGTGTTCCGATAGAAAATTCGATCGAAGTAACTCGTGCTAAAAATGGAAATTATCGCAAAATTATCTCGGCGCTAAACGAATTACTCAGCCGCAAGCCGCACTCGTCCGCTTCGTGCACCGAAAAGTGCGGAAAAGCGATGATATTGCGAATACGCCATCGCTCGTTACATCCTTCTGCAACAGACGAGCTCGTGGAAACTGGTCGTCTGCTTTTCGAGAATCGAGCATTAACCGCTTAACGAAGCTAAGAAATTCAGGCAAAAAGTAGAGTCGATCGATTTGTCCTGCGAGAGGCTGAAACATCTTTCTTTCTCGTATACGTACTCGCTGATTTACAAGGCAAACTTCCAAAGTTTCTTATTTCTGTGTTTAACTTAAAGAGCATTCCGTTTCATTAAGACCGCGAGCAATAACGCGATGAACGCGTTTGAAATAATTTCCTGCCTGTAAAGAAGCTCGCTTTAAAAAATGCTAACAAAAGACGAAGCTTCCCCTTTTCACCGGTCACAATAAGTTCGCCACGAGTCGGCTTTCATTTAGCGAGGCCGGTTTCGCGTGCTCGCGGAGAAATAACCGCTGGCTTAAATTGGACCAGCGAGGCCTCGAGATCATTTATAATAAAGACTCACCGTTGTTGTTGCGCAGGATGGAAGCAGGACTCGTTGCCTCGAGAGGGCTGCTGGGTTCTTCCGTGCTCAGCTCCCTCTTCACGCTGAAATGGAAACATCTATTATGTATTCAATCGAACAGGGTGTAGAGAACGGGTAGAAGGGACGAAATCGGCCGAAAGTAGTCCAAGATCGACGCGAAAGAGAGAAAGAGAGTCCTCGATCCAGGGTCGTTTAGGTTGCTCTCCGGGTCGCGTTCTGTTCGCGAATTCGCTTCTTCCTTATCGTACACACGGGATTGTGTCTGCGCGCAGAGGGGTGGTCCTTTGACTACGGCCCTGACTCCATTCCAGCAATCAGGATTGACCTAGTTTTTAGTTCAATTTGCGCGGCGAACGTGCGTTTCCCTTAAGCCGGCCGAAATGAAAATGGACCAACAGGGAAAAAGATCGAAGATGGATGGGTCCACGGGAGCCAATTGCACGGATCGCAACGATAGTCGTTGTAAGAGAAATGTCACGTAATTGTAAGCGATTTTCAAAGAACCACGAAGTCTATTCGTGCCGGTTCTCTGATTTTCAAGGTATTTTAAATACGAGATAGTTGAAATAGGAATGATCAAACCTAAATCTGGACGAATTTTTGTAAAGAGAAGGACCAAAATAATATTCATACGATATCGTACGACGTTGTAAAATCGACGTTATAACGGTGAACGAATCTTTGAAACGTTCAACTGATTAACGAAGATACGCGCTTAACCCTAAAGCCAAGCAAGAAGACAATGTTGGGATTGGTTGATGGCGTGTCAGAGTTTCAAAATTGTTTTCTTGCAGAAAATGAAACCGTGATTCATCGCACGACGATATTAGGGGCATTGATACGTTTAATGAGTTCGCTGTATCTTAAATGTGGATGAATGCGCGACGTTTGCATACTTAAGTAGAAAAAATACTTACGCTGTGAATCTCCGATACAGAAAACAATTGGAAGATCGCTAATACGAAAGATTCTATTGCGATAAGCAAATGAAAAAGCCTTGGATGTCTTATTCGTACGACACTATGATATTGACATCGAGTCAATCGTTGAAAGGAAAAAATGTGCAACCACGAAAAGCGGATTGAAAAATAAAAATGACGCGGAGAACGATCCGCTAATTATACGTATATTCTACATCTTTTAGTATATATTAGATTGTCCGGAAAGTTTCTTTCGTTTTATAAGAAACAATAGACGCACGACATTTTTTGTTTCATATTATTTTCTCGAGTTACGTACGATCGTAATAATAGAAACGGAAGAAAATGAATCACACGTGATTCGGTAAAATAATAGAAAACGAAAAATATCGTGCGTCTATTTATAAAACGAAAGAAACTTTCCGGACAACCTAATATTTGAACATGTTTGAATAATACAGAGAACGTTAGTTATTATCGTTGCTTCTCCCTAGCCGATGATATTGTTTCATATCTGTTTATATAGGATATATCGAAATTATTTCAACCTCCCTTCACCGCTGGTAAAATAGACACAAAATGACGATTGCAAAACGGTATAGACAGTCCCAGGAAGCTTGATGCAAATATAAATATAACGTGCATATATAACGTACGAATGATCGTCTAATTAGCGTAAAGTTACTCTTAATTGCTACTCTTTCGCGATGCCATACATGTGCAAACTAGCTTTCGCTAATTGTAAGAAAGCATCGATCGTAACGCTAAATAAAGCTGAAAAGCCAATTTTACGCTACAACAAGATAAAACGTGAAAAATGAAAACTTTTCACGCCCGTCTATTTTCAAGCGTGACTGTTACGTCTCTGTATCCTAATTTCGCACGAGCACGAGCTCCATCGATCTACACCGACGAAAGAAGCTCTACGATTAATAAAAATCCTCCGTCAACCGGTTAAACGGTTCATTTTTTCGTTGACCCAGA
The DNA here is from genome assembly GCA_014737475.1 of Bombus confusus. Lineage (NCBI taxonomy): Eukaryota > Metazoa > Arthropoda > Insecta > Hymenoptera > Apidae > Bombus > Bombus confusus. Next base: position 3,014,248 of record JACXIV010000008.1, on the reverse strand, counting down.
GAGCTTACGTCGCTGGATCGTATCAAAGTTTCATAGGATTTTGCGATCCGCGATTGGAACAACGATACAACCTAAACGGACACGATAAGAAATTATATCGGAAGCTAATACGGTCAGCTGTCATGTTCCGCGAGGCATCGACATCGACTCGTCGCGATTCGACAGGTTGGAAAACTCCTGGCGCAAATATTTTCCCCGCCAACGTCTTTGATGCTCCTTCAAAGAGGATCCCGAGTTCGTCAATAACCGATAGATCTAAGAGGATGGATCGACACCCCCCGAGAGGCGCTTGGAAAGGGGAAGCCGCTTCTCCTCTATGAATAGATCTCCTATTTCGGAAGCTGAAGAGTACGTGTTATCGAGCGGCGACCAATAGCCCGCGACCGCTTTGAGCCGCGACGATGATGACAGAAACCATACGCTACATTGGTGTAGGTGCTACACCACTATTCCGAGTGTCGTCGATAATAATTACTCGCCGAGTTCGAGTGAAACGAAGTGGGTCGGCCGAAAATATCCCTACCTAAAAGGTGGTCAATCACGCGTGATCCGAGCCGCGAACGCGACCAGGGATCGAAGATATAAAATATAGAGGAGCAGGACTGGGAATTATTTCAGCGATTTTTCATTAATCAATCGGGCATTCGAGAATAAACTATTCAAATATTCGTTGAGATCTCGGGCATCGTTGGCGCGGTTGCTTTCGAAGTTGCAACGTATTCGTTTAGTCGAAGAATTTCGAATTTCGAATATACCAGGTAATCGTCGAGAAACAAGACAGGGATGAATGTGCAAAGGAAAGCAGGCGACGCGTGTACTAAGACGTTTCGCCAACTATAGCGTACTTAAAGCGGATTTAATAGGCGAAGTAGAATCTTTGGACAAAGAAAAGTCGATAGAAGCTTTAACAAAAATAGAATCTCCTTGGAAAGTAACAAGACGATTGGGACATAACATCGATCATCGTAGAAATATTGAGAACGGATACCGCGTGAAAGCTTTACTACACCTGCAAGCGAGCTTCCATTTTCCAAACTGAAATAATGATAAAACATAGAATATTTACGACGCGATTAAATTCTCACAATCAGCGAGTGGTAAGCGAGCGTGGAAGAGAGAATCGTAAAACGAAGAATGAAACAGTAGTTAATAGTTGAAATGTTATTATTTTCATAAATTTAAACATCATCGAGTTATCAAATTTAAATATACGCGCAAGTAAGAGTAACGGGATCTTCATAAAGATTTTATCGCTGGTCAAAGATATTTTAAAGACTCTACAGGTAACTGATACGGATATCAAAGCGACAAAGAGCGTAATTCATTTTAAAAAGCAACTACCATTGCGAACTAGTAGGGCTCTTATTTCTAATTCAGCAGAAAGCAACATCGGTGTATTTGTTCGAAAGTTACTTTCAAACAAGAAGAATAAACAAAATTATACGTAATGGCGGTTAGCCATGCTTTTCGTATTTAATTTTCCATTATGGAGAATTAATACGCTCCATTCCATAATGGAGAATTATCAGGCGCACTTTCAATATGGAAAGCAATAATATCGTTCTAAATCGATTTTTAATACCATCCGACCATGTTTGAAGTTGATTTTGTTATCATCTTACTCCGATGTGTCAGTTCGAATTAAAACAGCAAGAACGTCGATCTTTTTTAACAGCCGAGCGTAACAGTATCCTTGTCCGTAACAAAAGACAAACAATATCAATTGTCGTACGACGTCGCAGAAATATTCTAAAACTGCCGAATTCAATCGGAGGATTATGCTGTTACTTCTCGCACGCCCTACAGTAGTTTTTTAAATAATTTATCTAAGCCAATTTTAAGATCCAACACGCTGTTAATCGTATGGTGATCGCAGGAGGCAAACGTAACGAGTACATTTCCGTTGATTTTTCAATTTGATATCACTTCACAGAACTGAACAGGATAGTCTTGATACCACATCATTGAGAATGAAACTAATCTGTCAATTGCAAGGATGTAAATCTTTTAAAGTTAGCCGATAAGTTCGCGAAATTTGGTAGAAGCCAATTGCGTTTTAATCTTATGACGAACAATCTTTTGAAAATTTTCAAGAGACTGAGAAAACACGTACTTGGGATTGATTAACAATATATTCAATCGCCAAACTGCTTCGCTGCGAAAAAAATGATCGTATTGTTCCCGTCTGCATTTTGTACGTAGTCTGAAATGAATGAATTCTGAAAAGATGTGCTGTGCTGAACTTTCAACGCTTCAAGTATTAAATATGTTCTTAGTCGTTTACAAAATTTAGTGGATATATCACCTGTTTTATCTTTAAACGCAAGAAATGACTACGTTAAAATCAAGAAATACTTATTTGTCGAGTTTTGTCCATACGTATTTTCACTATATAAATTACAAATATACGTATTTTTCCTTGTAAATTACAAATTTAATTTTGTTCCAACTACCAGAAATTTTAAAATAGATTTCGAACCAAAGATCCATTGTAAAACCTTGGCACACATTTTTGTTCCTTCTTTTTCTTTTTTTTTTCTTTTGGTGGAATTAAGGCGCGCGAGAATAAGGAGAGCATCGTGTATGAATGATTTCAGCGAGTAAATCATAACAAAAACGCATAATGAACAGTTACTGCACTTGGCAAACGAGAAAGTGTAAAAATAAAGAATCTCTCGTAGGTTCTCCGCTTAGATGCATAGTTAACGGTAATTATTTGTGCCGAAAGTAAGGGAAAAAGAAGTTAGCAACACCGTAAACACACTCGACTTGCTCGGAGAGAACTTTCATTTTGAAATAAGGATTGTATGATGAGCGAGCGTAGATGGCACAAAAAGATATGTAAATGGATTTTCGTATAGCGAAAAATAAAAGAATGCGAAGAAGTGGAAGCTTCAGAAGCAGGTTGGTAATTCAGGAAAGATATCGCGGAAATGAATATCGCTACACGGGGAATTTTATGCTTCTATAACTGACTCGTGCGTGCATATGTTGTTTGCATGATGCTCGTAGAATATTTTCCTCTTAATATAAGACACATCGCGTATAGGGATACATAGAGTATGGAAAAGTGTGGAAAGAAAATTTTGGTATTTCGTTGTTAAGTAATCCAATGACTAAACTAAACTAAATAATACAGCAAACACTGATATATCGATTATGGATTTTCGGAAGATGCATATACAATGTTAAATTATATATATAATGTTAAAATACGTATAATACAATAACACTGAACATTAATTTTACGGCAGTATATATTGAGCATACGAAGCTCGATAGTGTATAAAAATAACGAAGAAATAACGGGAATTGAGTACTAATTTCAATGAAACATTTTTCCTGTCCGTTCATATGACACCGTTATTATTATAAAGAGAAACAGTGTATAATGACAACTAAGTAATGAACACGCAGAACGTGCATATTGCGCGTGAAAAAATAATGAACAACGTTCATGCGCTCATTGATCCAGTCGCGAAGAAGTATTAACACATTCTAACCAACGTTTCGACTTCCGTTTCCCCCGGTTGTGCCATAGAAACGTTGGAACGATAAGGAACGCGTAATTTTTATTTCGAAACTCTCTTGCTCGATCTCTCTTTCGTTCCGAGGGGCACAATGTATTCAATTAAATTTCTTTATTCACGCACTGTAAACCACGAACAAGGTTTAACGCTTGCAGAGACCTTCCCCGGCGTTTGCGTTTTTAAAAACAATGACTAAAAGACGAGGAAATCGACTTGCCAGCCGCTGCAAAAAACGTATTCAAATTTAAATGGAACGTTCATTTCCGCGAAGCTTTTCTCCTATAACTCGCATCTCGTCAAAACTGGTTATTTTGCAAACGCGTAATAACAACGATTAATTTGATGAATAAATGAACGGCAATTAATTTCACGATGGAAAGGAAATAACGAAAGAGAAGCTCGTTAAATTGAACTACGTTGATTCGAAATATTGGAAAACATATTTTATAAATAAATTTTATAAATAATTAAATTTTATAATATATGAAATTAATATACTATATAACACATAACATATAAAGTAACTATTCGTATATATTCTCTAAATAAGGAAATATCGGTTATAGAAGAATCTAAATGTGTAAATTTTAATTCAAATGTCAAATATGTAAGTGTCGATTAAATTTTAAGTTCGTAAAATAGAATAGTTCGTATAATAGAGTTCGTAAAACGCTGTAAAATCATCACAATTATAAACTATCCTACAATCAAATTGAATCCTCATTGTCAGTTAGTTATAAACAGTTTGCGTTAGATTTCATTACAGGGTTACTTAATTTTAATAACTTCAATTTGAATTCGAATTCTGTATCTTACGCGATAAATGGCGTAAAATACATGGTTTTTATCGCGTAAAATGGAAAATTCGAATTAAGATAAGTATGCTAAAGCAATCCTAAAGTATCCTAAAATTAAGTAACTTAACTATGTAGATATATCATATATCGTATATATCATGTAATGATGTACATAGTTAACACATTGATACCAATTGAATGATACCAATGATATCAATTGAAGGTTAAGTTAATACAATGGTGCCAATTGAAGGTTAGGTTATTATATAGCAGGATAACGATAAAGACTATATCAAATAAAGTATGCTATAAACAAGCAAACTATAAAAGTTTTCTTTATTTATAGTAGTAAAAATTCATATATAGGATATCGTAAACGTAAATGCGAATTCGGCAGCTCAGAAAAAAATCAGTCAGCGGGTCTTAGTAACGCTGTTTGGTTGTTTATATTTTTAAACCGGCTAGATAAAAAGACAAGGCTGAATGCCGAGGACGAGACGTGATGCTCTTAAAGTTTGCATTATTAAATGATACCTGTATGATTGTATTCAGTTCCAAAAACATGGACACGATAACAAAACACGACTCTATCATCTTTCCCGAGGGAGCACTTTAGAAGATCATGCACACATTCAAAAAGTTTCGCCCGCTTTGGCCACGTTACGTTATGTAATAGGAAAAACGTAACGACTTCAAAAGCAAAAATCTTTCACGTTGCACAAAGCGTTATGGAGATAACATAATCCTTATACACTAAGTAATGCACACACACAGTCTGTTCTGAATACGTATCAAAAAGAATTCATCGAAGTATAAACGTTAATTCGATTCTTTCAAATAGATATTACCGCCATTATGATAGACGCTTTCCGATATAATTGAGGAATTGAAATGGTAAACGATATAGACGCTAGAAATAGAAATTTAAAGAATAAACATGAAATATTAGTCGAAATTGATACTTAGTTTCCACTGAAATATTACTTTTTATTGTTTACTTGTATCGTTTATTATTTCAAATCCTCAGTTGTACCAAAACTCTTATTTTTAAACCTATGTATATGTATATATGTATATCTTTCTCGAAGTTTATTTCAAATAGACCAACAAATAACGTAATATACATTATACCCTTTATACAGCGAACGAAACACTATTTCATATTAAAGGAATTGTACAAATAGTTTTTGTATTCGGTAACAACTGTTGAACAACTCTGAAATAGTTGTTATATATGTATAGTCCTGTATTGGTATGCGATCGTTCAAATGGTGCAGCCTAACCTTAAGAAACACGAAACTCTGAATCCTTACCTGATGAAAGTCGAATCTGCCGCAGGACTGGAGGGTCTTGGTGAGGAACTTGCGGTGGACGCGGTATTGGTTTCTTCCACGTCCATCATCATTCATACCGACAATGACGGATCAATGCGAACGTTGGAAATTAACAGGGTATTGTGTTAACGAGATCAACGAGATTGGAATCAGAAGGGATATCGTATGGAAGGTGAGAATTTTTGTCGGGCCCGCCAGTCTCTGAACGTTTGATCTCACGGGAGCAGAAACCATAAAGTCAGGGAACTTGACAAAAGGGTTGGGGGTTGGTTTCATGCGCCCGTCCACGAGCGCGGACTTACGGAAAACAACTGACAAACGATGTTACCCCCACCGTGAACAACCACTATCCGACGCCTGCAACCCTGCGCCACGGACACCTGCCGTGTAGGAACACTATCATTGCGCAGGCGCCGCGCCGATAATTAATTCTTGAATTTTTATGAAATTTACAAAATAATACAAATTTTAAAAAAGCATATATAACGGTTTGTTTATAAGCTAACTTTTTAATACAAAATTTTTTGTTTGATATTATTAACATCATAAAGAACTTACTAAGTTACAAAATATTACAAAAACTTAAAAACATACATATACATATGTATATGGAAGAAATGATAGAAATGCAGTTAGTTTCATTTAAAAATGGTTTATTAGATTTTTCTTAAATGTCTAAAATTAGTAATGGAAAACTCACAGGTGTATCTCCATAAATCTAAAATATTGTTACTTTAACTGGTTTTACATTCATTCAAACATTCATGACATTACATTCATTCAAGAAGATGTATTTATAAATACAACATATTTAGCACTATTCCTCTGGTATATAAATTATTTCAATTCAATTTGTTATCAAATTTATTTCTATTTACTCTTTCTTTATTACCTTGAGATTTGTATTTCATATGTGATAATATTTTAACAACACTAATTCCAATGATAATCATGCCATTGTTTATTGCTTTTACAGTCATTGTATTTAATTGCCTAAGATTTGTGAAATAATCAACATATCATACAATAAGTAACATACAATATATTTTATATCATTGTATTATATATTTGTTATATTTTTTGTTTGTAATATTTATAAAATCTATATTTATTTAATAAATAAATTAAATTATATATATAAATTGTGTGAAAATTTTAAACCTTATTTTACAAGTTCAAATTTGAGATTATGTCTATAATTAGGCCTGAACTCCTATAGAAGTGAAGACTGCCATCTGACAAAGTGGGGCTGAACGCTGGAATATTATTTTTTCCAGCACCATAATATATTAAATCTTCGTTATTAATTTCTACATTTAGTCTTGCTGTTACTTTAGATGCGTGTTCAAATCATATCCTAAAAGTTCATACATATTTAAATGCTTCATTTTCTAAAAAAATTTTCAGCTCTCTTTTATTAAATCATACCTTTTCTTCTTGTTCAGCCAACATTGTATCTAATGTAAGCATAATCCAATCTTCAAATAAACAGTAATTGTCATTAGGTATTAACTTTCCTGTTCTATTAATACCGTGTTACCTAAGACTTTTTTTTCTAATTATAAATGAAAATCTTCTATATGTATATCTTAATGCTAAGCATTTTATTAAATTTTCTTCCATACCACCTATAGACTGCATTATGATACGTTCAACCTATAACATAAGTATGTATTTAAATTGTCAATAACATTAAAGATTATTAAATACTTTAATGAATCATTTTATATTGTACAAAAAAAATTATACTTTATATCCTGAATTTCACATGAATCTATATTTAATGTATGTATTGCCTACAAATATTATGTATAAAGATTTTTTTAATAAATTTATTTTCTTCTAATTTACCACTTTGATCATCTTCAAGAGGAATGTTTCTAGTCCGTTTCTAGTCATTGCTAGTCTGAAACTTTTTGCTTGAAAACCAGAATCCTTATATGTTTCTGATAAAACATGATAGGCAATTCCATAATTCCACTCATATTCTAAAACATGTTGATATCATTTAATATTTTAATCATATGAAATTGTTAACGACTTTTTAAAATTTGATTTTCTTATATTTTGTGAAGAATCTATACAATCTTTCACACGACAGGTGTTTCAATTAGAATAGGAGAGCTATGATACAGCACTTTCTACAATTTCTGGGTCTTCATATGTGAATTTTGTTTACTGTCCTTCATTTTTATATGAAATTTGTTATATTTTTAAACTATATTATATATATATTATATTATGCTTCTTGGAATGCTTCTTATACATATATATATGCACGCGCACGCACGCACGCACGCACGCGCGCACACACACCACACAAAACGCTTACAAGGAAACATAACCTGAAATGAAAATATGATTCTTAGTATAATTTCCATACACATACTAAAAATGTATTGCTATATATAACTGCAAAATTTATTATTACATGATTCCAACCAATGAGGTGAGTCGCTGATTGCAAACTATACTGTAAACTATCTGGTACAGGCAAATAACGTAGGTAACGTAGTAACTGATAGTAGGTAGTATGCATGTATTTAGCTACAATCAGCAGGTAAGTGTCATTGTTGCAAGATATGAATTCAAAAGAACAACGGTTAGTCGTTTCAACGTTTAAAATTATTTCTTTCCTATATACATTTTTAGTGCATTTTACAAGTTGACGTCATATTGCTTTTATCTATCATTTAACTGATCCACAACACGCGTTACAATGGTCTGCACCATGTCTACAAGATGAGCATTGAACTGAACTTCGCTGAAAATTAGTTTATAGATATGTATTAGCTCTAGCACAATTGACCGTGTCATGGCTTGCGGTGGCCGAAGAAAAAATAATAACTAATTCAATACTCAGGATTTAAAATCCTGCTACAAAATGGCTGATATCCAAATGCATTCGTTTTATAATCAGCGACTTCACTTATTGGACAAATCATGGATCGGAGCCAATATGGCGTAAGAGTAACATGCTAAATGTGCGCGGTTCGTAATAAGTGTAAAAAACATTAAAAGCGCTCAATTTTACATACGCGTAAGTTTCGAACCATAAGATTCCTAAAGTTAAATTCTATCATTATATATAAAAAATCAATAATTTTATGCTCTCTAAAGTAAAGTACAGCCAAAATGGGTGACATAAAATCCTTCTTCCATCAATGGTGCTCAAAAAATAGCAAAGAACCACAATTTGATGTAAGACCAACAGGTACGATAATACCATTTTCAAAATAATATAAAAATAAAGACGTGTTATAAAATTAATAATATTATAGGACCAAAACACCGACAACGATTTATTTGTGAGTTACGAATACCCGGATTTGATTATGTGGGTGCAGGAAATTCAACTAACAAAAAAGATGCTCAAGGAAATGCAGCCAAAGATTACGTTAATTATTTAGTTCGATCAGGACATGTAAATGCTAATGATATTCCGAAAGATACACAAAGTATTGTACAAGGGGGAGTAATATTTATTAAATCAGAACCTATGTCTCCAATAAAATCTGTATTTCGAGATGGGATGGGTCCAAATGACATAGGTCAAGCATATAGGGCTTATAACGAACATGGCCAAAGCAATTATACTTATATTGATAGAATAGCAGATCAGAAAAAAGTTGAAGATGCAGAAGATGTTGACGTGAATTCTGGAATTCATGGGAATTGGACTATAGAAAATGCTAAATCAAAACTTCACCAATTTATGCAAACTAACAAAATTAATGCTGATTACAAATATACTCCACTTGGTCCAGATCATATGAGGTATGGATTGTTTCAATGTAGCTGTTTACTTTTACATTGGGTTGGACTTATCACTGTGGTATTATGATGTCACTTGAAATCTTCAGTTGTATTAAAGATCTGTTTCAAGATGATATAAAGCAAATTACATAAGTGACTTACCATAGCATTTGAAATTCTACAAGACCATTTTAGAGTACGTTATTTACTTATACTTAATGCTGGTACAAGAGAAAAATGTTTTCTCTCGTGCACAGATAAAACTACTGTTTAACCAGAACTTTTATTGAAATGATTCAATAATGGTTTTGGTGCAATCACTCACAGAAATTTATCACAATGTACTCCAATATGGTCTTGGATATTTTCGAATGGTAAGTTGAATTTATGTCATTGTAATCATTTGTTAGATTTATTAAGCGTAATATAAATGTACATAAACTATTAATAATATAAATTTCTGTTTAGAGGTTTCATGGCTGAAATGACATTTTATGTAAGACAACTTGGAAGAAGTATGTTTTCAAACTAATATATATATATAATTGATATCTATATCAATATTTACTTACAACAAAAAAGTTTTTAAAAATGAATTTCAGATATTACTGGCCGTGAAACTGGTTCAAATAAGCAAACTGCATCAAAAAGTTGTGCTTTGTCTCTTGTTCGACAGTTGTATCATCTTGGTGTTATTGAGCCATTTAGTGGAACCTTGAAAAAAAATAAAGAAGCAGAACAAATAAAACCATATCCAGTTAAAATTTCACCATCTTTGATAAATCAGATATATGATGTTCTGAATAGTCTGAATATAAAACCAATTTCAGTGGAGACATATCAGGTGATTTATATTATTTACTAATATTAACATTACTCCTACAAATCTACATTATTTTTATTAAATAAATTAAATTATAATTTTTATAATATTAATTTATATTGTAGGCATGTAAAAGGGAAGAAAGTGGTCAATGTAATGTTTCGATCTCATTATTAACAAATCAAGTGTTAGATGATTTTATTTTATCAGCACCACAACCAGCTGGAGTAGTAAGTTGGTCTCCTCCACAACAAAATTGGAATACATGGACTGGCTGCAATATTGACGAAGGACCATTAGCTTTAATGACTTTAGAACAGCTGTCACAAGATTTATTACAAGAACAACGAGAAAGATTACAAGAAGATCAGAGACTTCAAAAAAGTATTAAGGAAAGATCTTATTTACCAGTTTTTTCAAAGAAAAATGAAATAATGGATGCTATTAATAAAAATCCTATAATTATTATTCGAGGAAACACAGGCTGTGGTAAAACAACTCAAGTATGTCAGTTTATTTTAGATGACTACATTGCATCAGGTCAGGGTGCATGTTGTAGTATTGCTATTACACAACCTAGAAGAATATCTGCTGTATCTGTAGCTGATCGAGTTGCTTTGGAAAGATGCGAAGAGTTAGGAGTATCGGTTGGATATTCTGTAAGATTTGAATCTTATTTACCGAGACCTTACGGCAGTATAATGTTTTGTACTATTGGCGTACTTTTAAGAAAATTAGAAGGTGGCTTAAGGGGTGTATCACATGTTATTGTTGATGAAATTCATGAACGAGATGTTAATTCTGATTTCATTATGGTTATACTTCGTGATATGATTCATATGTATCCAGATTTGCGAATTATTCTAATGTCTGCTACGATCGACACTACGTTATTCAGTAATTACTTCAATAATTGTCCGGTAATAGAAATACCTGGAAGATCGTATCCAGTACGACAATATTTCTTAGAAGATTGTATACAATTAACAAATTTTGTACCACCTTTTGATTCGAGGAAACGAAAAAATCGAGATTCAGATGATTTACCGATGGAAGGAGAACCAGAAGAAAATTTGAATAAAATTATTGACAAGCAGTACTCTATACAAACAAAGAATGCCATGGCACAACTTAGTGAAAGGGAGATAAGCTTTGAACTTATAGAAGCTCTAATAAGATACATTAAGACACAGGGTGTTTCTGGTGCTATACTAATATTTTTGCCTGGTTGGAACTTAATATTCGCATTAATGAAATATTTACAACAACATCCTATTTATGGAGAACCAAGTTACAAGATTATACCACTGCATTCACAATTACCAAGAGAAGATCAACATAAGGTTTTCGAACCTGTGTCGCCAGATATAACGAAAATTATTTTAGCGACAAATATTGCCGAGACCTCAATCACAATTAACGATGTAGTTTATGTAATAGATTCTTGCAAAGCTAAAATGAAGCTTTTCACTTCTCATAATAATATGACGAATTATGCTACTGTTTGGGCTAGTAAGACAAACCTAGAACAGAGAAAGGGTCGAGCAGGCCGTGTTAGACCAGGGTTTTGTTTCCATCTATGTTCTAAAGCGCGATTCAATAAAATGGATGAACATATGACTCCCGAAATGTTTAGAACGCCTTTACACGAGCTAGCACTGAGTATTAAATTGTTAAGATTAGGAAGTATTGGAAAGTTCTTGTCAAAAGCAATTGAACCACCACCAATAGATGCTGTAATCGAAGCAGAGGTCGTATTACGCGGTACGTTCTCTCCATTGAACATTATCTAATATAAATATTTATCACATTACTATTTAAAACTATATTTTTTTTATAACTGCAATTTATTTTAGAGATGAAATGTTTGGATGAAAATAATGAATTAACGCCCCTTGGAAAAATATTGGCTCGATTACCAATAGAACCACGTTTGGGTAAAATGATGATCTTAGGTTGTATATTTCGTTTGGGTGATGCACTTTCAACAATAGCTGCGAATAGTACAACATTTCTAGAAGTGTATAATATGGGACCTGATCTGAGACGGTTATCTGTACAACAAAAAACATTTGCTGGTGCAAGGTATAGTGATCATGTAGCAATGTTGCATGCTTTCCAAGCATGGGAAGAAACTAGAACTGTCAGAGAGTATGAAGAGCAAATATTTTGTGATTCGAAAAATTTAAGTCTGCCCACATTAAGAGTGACATGGGAAGCTAAGGTGATTATAAATAACGCCTTCTTATATGCTGTAGAACGATGTGTTAACAACATTTTCTATTTATAGAATCAGTTACAAGAACTTTTGTTAGCTGCGGGATTTCCGGAAGAAACTCTTCGCCCTGTATCTTTAAATTATCAAGCTAGTACGGATATTCGTCTTGACACAATTACTGCATTATTATGTATGGGTCTTTATCCAAATGTTTGCTATCATAAAGAAAAAAGAAAGGTTCTTACTACTGAATCTAAAGCAGCGTTGATTCACAAAACGTCAGTGAATTGCAGTAATTATGAGCAAAATTTCCCATTTCCATTATTCGTATATGGGGAAAAGGTAAGATTACTCTTTTTTGATGTAATAAATTTAAGTAATCATAGGATTATGTTAATTTATTTTTATTCACAGATTCGTACAAGGGCAGTGTCTTGTAAACAAATGACTATGGTATCACCGATTCATTTATTATTATTTGGTTCTCGAAAGGTCGAGTACGTCGATAATGTAGTAAAACTGGATAACTGGATCAACTTAGATATGAATCCGACCCATGCAGCAGCAATAGTAGCTTTACGACCCGCATTAGAAAGTCTCGTTGTGAAAGCTGCAAAAGAACCTGAAACTATTCTAGAATTAAATCCTAATGAACAAAAAGTATTATTCTATATATCAATGTTTTTTGTTGCATTACTTTTTTCTTAAATATTACAAAATTTTGCATTTGCTTTGCTTTCTTTTTAGGTGTTAAACGTAATCAAATCGCTTTGCGGAATGAATGCTTGCCGTTATGAAATGGATAAGATTGGAAAGAATGATCTCTATTCACGAAGACCACCAAGGGGACATTCGGCTGGTTTTCATTCAGGAAGCGGTAATCCCGCAAAATTAATGCGCGGAACTGGCGGTTATCGCGGAAGCCCTTATGGTGAAGGCGCTCGTAAATATTCAAGAGGCAGTTACAGTAGATACAGAGGCGGTGGTAATAGAGGACATCGAATGAGTAATCCACGTGGAAGAGGCAATGGAAGTTGGGGTGGTAGAGGAGGTTTTCGTGGTCGATATTGATTATAATTTTAAATAATTTGTAATATGTAAAGTTAGCAAAATTTAATTATAACGTGTATACAATGTGTTTCACGTAGTTGTACATTATCTTCTGATTGAAAATGTAACATATATTTATTTTTATATCTTTTCATTCAAAATGTTATTGTTTTTCTTTTTATTTGACAGTATTTGTTATCCCACTAAATAACTGTACAAATAAAATCTTGAAAAATATTTAACAACTTGGACGTATTCATGCATATTGTTAATATATAACAGCGCCTTTTTAAAGAAGTACTGCGATAAATTGAAAGTACGATTCATTAAAAAGATACGCAGTACCTATCTCACGTAAATATTGCGGTCGAATTAAGGAATCTTATAGCGCTACATATTATCAGATATTAGAACTATAGATTAGAATTCTGCGGAAACAGAATGAAGACTCGGCCATCTAACGGGCATGGTGGAAACGGAAAAATGTTTCCATCTCTTGTGATTTCATAGGTTTATTTGTGAACACGTCAGGAGACGATCATACGTTTGTAGTATTGGTCGGTGCGTGGTCGGTACGTGGTCGGTACTGAGTAGAAAAAAAATGGCGAAAATTTGCGTATAAAGACGATCGTCAACAGAGTTGACAGAAACTAATGAAATTGGCTAATGTCAAATTGAACAACGTAATGCACGAAAAATGTTCCCTCTAGTCCGCGCCGCCTCGGTGCGTTTCATATGATCGGGTACAACGTTTTACACAAGTGTTCAATCAAGTGAGAAAAACAACGGGGAAAAAAAGGAGAAGCAAGAGTTTAGTGGTTGCGAAACGTCACAGATCACAACACGGAACGGACCACTTCAAGGCAAGACGTTCCACCTTCCACCTCGTTGTCCCTGTGGGGAACCTTCCAATACTTAAAAATAGTGATAATGCAAATGATCATGTACGACGGGATTCACCAGTTTTGTAATGTGAATTCATGATGACCTGATTTAATCTTCTCGTTTTAAAAGTCTATTCGATCTTGAATTGTGTATCGTGAAAGGTTATGTGCAGTTATGCGTCTGACATTTGGATTTCTTACAAACATTCGTCAAGAATTCCTTAGCCGTATTTGGCAATTAGTACGACATAAAGTAACGATTAATCTTAAACCGCGTAAAGAATATGCGATTCATGTTTTTTAACCATGTCTTGCTATTTGAAGCTTTTTTAAAAAATTCTCTCGATTAGCACACGAAGTAAAGTCGAAGTACTGACTGTTAAGAGTTGAGTGCAACGATCGTTTCTACATGTTTATATTAATTCACTTATATAAATTGCCCCCTGTTCAAGTGCGCAATAATGAAAATTTACTTTCTTCTGTAGTTGTGCAATACTGTTTTTGACTTGTCATTCCTATTTTGTAATTTTTAATATATGCATCTTACTTGGCAGAATGCCAAACTACTACTTAAAGTAAAAACTACTTTAGGGCATTACCGTGGTATATTAGTGAAAAATTAAAAATATGAAATAGGATTCAAACGGAAAATTTAAATTATGATATAAGAAAGTCAAACGATTTAATAATATTTATTTGAAATTTTTGTATTTTAGGTGTAAAAAATGAGTCAAATAGAGATGGATCAAGAAACTGTATATGGGACCCATGAGGATAGTCATGTGGTCATGTCAGAGAAAGTGCAATCTCTGGCTGGTAGTATTTATCAAGAATTCGAAAAAATGATAGCACGTTATGATGAAGATGTGGTAAAAGACCTAATGCCCCTCCTAGTCAATGTCCTAGAATGTCTAGACATATCTTATACTGAAAACCAAGAGCGTGAAGTTGAATTAGAGTTATTAAGGGAAGACAATGAGCAACTTGTTACACAATATGAAAGGGAAAAACAATTAAGAAAAACATCTGATCAGGTATAATTCAAATTTTTGTAATGCTTTCTAATCTTGATGTTTCACTTAGAATTATCTACAACATTCTTTGAGAAAAAGTAACCTTCATGACTTTTTGATTAGAAATTGCTGGAGCTTGAAGATGTAGCAGAAGATGAAAGAAAAGAACTTCTATCAAAAATTGACAGTTTGGAATCAATTGTAAGAATGCTGGAATTGAAAACAAAGAATTCACATGATCACGGTACAATTGCTAATGGCTCTCTCAGTTCATCCCTTCACAGAACATCCCTCTACAGTAGAGTAGAAAGTTTTTGTTTTATTTTTATTTAATTGATTAATAGTGTAAACATGTATCTGTGGGATTTCAAGTATTTGCATGTATACTTCTAAAAATTTGTTTTATTATTAGGTGCTTCATTTATTGTTATGGGGTATTTAACATATGGTGAATGATTTACTTTTATGTTGTATATAGTATATCTGGTTTAAATGTATACATACCATTATTTCTCTAACTATTAAAAATACGAAAAAATTTTTAATAATTATGAAAATAATAACATACATACATTTAAATTGGACATATCGTATGTTTCTAGTAAAATCTAGAGTGTGTTCTGTAATATACTATAATCTATATAATAAAAATATTAAGGCAGACATGGAATATCATTTTCATAATTTTTTAGTCGTTCGTCTTGAAGAAAAGGAAGCTGAATTGAAGCGTGAATATACTCGACTACATGAGAGATATACGGAACTATTTAAAACGCATGTAGATTATATGGAAAGGACAAAGATGTTAGTTGGAAGTACAGAGAGATTAGAAAATTCATCTAGTGGCCGTGGTCCATCTCGTTTACCATCTCTTGGTTTAACTCACATGTCTCGAAGTTCTGGACCATTGAGTTATGGCTTTCAGAGTTTAGAAGCTAGCATAAACGCAGAAGATGTTGACCAAGAAAGTCCACCAAATGTTGTTGCTAATTTAAGGACTGAAATGTTGGACAGTAGCAGCGAAGCTGCTATTGAAACATCTGATAAAAGTCAATTAACAGATAAACCAGTACAAGCAAACAAAACAACTGCAATTTCTAGACGTATGTTGCTTTTTTGCTTCTGCGAAAATTTCGTTCTGTAATATTATGTTTCTATTTTTATTTTTCAATTTATAGACGAGAGTCCAGAAACGGAAATACCTCCACCTTTGGTTACACCGACATCACCGACTGTAGAAAAGTTAGCTACTACTTCTAGTGGAAGAAGTAGAACAGAAAGAGAGCAACGAAGTGGTAACACATTATACCAGGAACTCAGTTTTCAAGATGCTGATGCATTAGGTGAAATGGACGAAGGAGCAGATATTACTGGTAACTGTTGTTAAACAGTTTAATGTTTGATATAATTTTAGTTTTATAACTAATACTGTCCTTGTCCTTAAAATCTTAGGTAGTTGGGTGCATCCTGGGGAATATGCCTCGTCGGGTATGTTTCATAAAATAACTAAACGTTTATACAAATATCATTACTTATTTGTTAATCCTTTGAGTTCTCAAATTCATTTTCTCATGCAAAACTAAGAAGAAACGTACATTGTGATGAATATAGTCATTGACGAATCGAATAGTACAATATTCGTTTTATATTAATCAAGCATGCTCAATTTTCCTATATACTAATGTTGATAAGATGAATATCCAAATAAAATCAATATTGCATGCCAAATTCTAAAGTTAACAATTAGGTCTCACACTTAATTTTCTGGAACTCCGAGGGTTAATATTAAAATTATAATTATAAGATATTAATGAAATAAAATTTTTACAATATTATCTACATCACAGAAATAGTAACAAATATATAAAATGGGCAGTAGTAAAAAATAGTTAACTTTAGATTGGTGTTGTAAAATATTTGTTAATATTATTCATTGTTCAAAATTGACTATTTTCTACCACTGTCCTTCCTTTAGAAATTACAAGTTTTCCGTTTGAGTTATATGGAAAAGTATGTACTAATGTGATTTTATATTTCATTGCTTACCTCCTTACTTCTGCTGGCTGTGGTCATATTTTGACTAATAATCGCATGATATAAATAACCTCGTATGCAGTCAATGACAACTTCTTTGGTAAGATATTAATATATGTATTGCTAGCAATGAAAGTATTTATGTTTTGTTGTATTAATTATGAAAAATAATTTTATTAGGAATGGGAAAAGAAGTGGAGAACCTTATTATGGAAAATAATGAATTGCTAGCTACAAAGTGAGTACCTCTATATATTTTATAATAATATTGTAGTATATTTATTATAACATTTTGTATATCATATTTATTTTTCAGAAATGCGCTTAACATTGTAAAAGACGATTTAATCGTGAAAGTAGATGAACTTACAAGGTAAAATTTCGTTTTTGAGGTGGTACAATAAATAAGTGTTGTTTTGTGAATATGCAATATATACATAAGTAAATATGTTTCTCAGTGAACAAGAAATATTACGCGAAGAAGTTCGGGGCTTGCAACAAACTAGAGAACGTTTACGACAGAAGGTTGCTACCCTTGAAGAAGAATTGAAAAAAGTTAAGGAAGAAGCAGAGGCAGCAGCAAAAGCAGCCAAGAGCGACGATGAAGAAGATGTATCATTAGCACAAAGGAAGAGGTTTACTAGAGTCGAAATGGCTAGGGTGCTTATGGAGAGAAATCAGTATAAGGAACGTTTCATGGAACTTCAAGAAGCAGTTAGATGGACAGAGATGATAAGAGCAACAAAGACTGATCCTTCTAGTATATCAAGTGGAAAAGTATCTGTATGGAAGTTGTTAGTATCATTTCATATAGAAAGAAACTGAAATATCGAATGCGATAACAATTTATTACTTTCTTCTGTTTTGTTTGTAGTTTTAGTAGTCTCTTCACAGGACCTGCTGATCGAGGAGCCTTAGTTCGCGGTCCACACACATTACCTCATATGAGGTATAGTGCACCAACCAATCAAGTTGTCCCAGCACCGCCTCTGGATACCATGCGTAGACGTACGTTGAAAGGTCGCCATGAGTTTTTCGACCAGGGAGACACCATGTGAGAAATCAATCAAATTCTATACACGCACTTAGATATTATAACAATTTGACACTAAAGTTTGACAAATTACTCTCTATCTTTTATATAGAGATTTGTTTCTTTTATCACCACGCTCTCTCCTAACTACAATTTTAATAACTGTGATTGTTTTTACAACGAAAATTTTTACAGAAAGATATACACAATCACTATACAAACTTTATATGTAAAGTTTATTTTAATATTTTTACCAAAGCTATTGCAACAACAAGAGATTTTTTCTCTTGGTGGGGTAGAATTTCGATATCATGACATAATTTTTTTTTTTTTTTTAAATCGATATCATCTTTCCAGATTAGAGTCCTCTTTGGTCAGTTGGGATCCATAATCTTTTGTCACGACTCTCAATTACTCTTGATCATTCTTAAGAAATGTGAGTCATTTCTAAATAATTTGTTGCCTGAGCAATTTGCAAATGTGATGGTTTTTAACAAATTGTTGTCGCGATTTCCCTCTTACCTGCCATTTTTTATGAAAAAAAATTGTGGGTGTATATTCTATGCGCAATATTGTACGCGCAGTATAAAGTATTGAAGGTCTGAGGATTATGGTCCGTGGCACACTGATCCCCTTTTGATAATCTTATTCTCATTAATACATCTATTTCTCGTAATATTAATAAAGTTATAAATAATCTGTCTGTACTGAAACGGAAAATTGCTTACATATACCTATTATATAAATCAATTTACCATTTACTATTTCAGAATAGTAATGACTTATTTAACAAAGTAAATTGTCTGTTATTCTTGCAAAGTCGCGCTGGAAAAGCAATAGTTTTGTAAATAAAAGTTTGTACATTTTTAAAAGAAAGATAATATATGATCATTATTGATCAACAAATAAATGAAGTTTTGACTATGTTATAAACTTGGCTTTTATTTCACTCTTGCTCTGCGCTTTGATTTTTCGTTCGGGTTTCGTCCTTGCCTCTCCTTCATGGCGTTGTCAAGAGATACCTGGTTATTCTGGTTTTCGGTGGGGTGCTTATTGGCCAGCAGGTAAATCTGTTCTGCTCTATGTCTAACATTTCGCTTCTACACGTGGATATATATAAATCTTGTTGTATAAATAACGAACCTGAACATTGTTATACAAGATGATGGAAAGAACGATTGGATTAGAACTTCATTCGAATTCAAGAAAGAGTTCTGTGATCAAGAGAATCTTCATAGGAATATATGGTTGAACAAATAACAGCATTCAGTAAATCTACTAACTTTATAATTCAAAATTCTGTCTTGATCATGTGTACTATAAAAATAATTGAATAATTAATGTTCTTTTGATACATTCTTACAGATCTTCTGAGAAACTCGTAGCAAGACGTGCAAATGAACGAAGAGAGCAATATCGTCAAGTCCGTGCACATGTTAGGAAAGAGGATGGACGATTACATGCTTATGGTTGGAGTTTACCTGGAAAACCAAGTGCTCCAGTTAGACAACCCGTACCTGTTCCAGTTTATTGCAGACCTTTACAGGAATCTGAACCTGGCATGAAGGTGCATTTATCTGTTATTAATATATAAAATATGTGTCGTTGTTTATATGTAATCAGATTTAAACACACAGTTAACGCCATAATCTATTTTGTCTTTCATTATTTAGATATGGTGTGGTGCTGGTGTAAACCTAAGTGGTGGTAAAACACGAGATGGCGGTTGTATGGTTGGAGGAAGTGTATTTTATGCTGCTGAAGCTCAAGAACTAAGTACGAATACAAAAACTGAAGTGGAAGATGCTGTTGAACATTTGGATAAAGAGCTTCAAGAGAACGAAAATCAAAGGGTCGAGGCAGAACAATTAGAACAACATCTTAGCTCATTGGTGTGGATCTGTACATCGACTCAGAAGATGTCAAAAGTTACTGTGATAGATGCTAACAATCCAGCTGATATTTTGGAAGTCTTTAGCGTTTGTCAAGGACATTTACTTTGCATTGCAAGTGTACCTGGAGCCAAAGAGAGTGATTACACTCAAGCTATGAACGAAGATCCAGTTCGAACTGCCAATGGAGTGAATGAGAATGATAACCACGAAGTAAATACGACTTCAAATACCGAACAGAACACTCAAAACAACAAACAGGAAATTCAAGCCTCGTCGGAAAAAAACAAAAATGAATCTGAAAATGTATCAGAAGAACAAAATAATGAAAATATTAAAAAATCAGATGATGTTAATCAAAGTATTACTACTGAATCACAAAGTTCAGAAAATGTAGATAGCGAAACGATAAATTTAGGGAAGGTATACTTTGTCAGAGCTAATTTAGAGGTATCAAACTCACAACTGGATGAAAAAGAAGATAAAACTGAGGAGAAAGAAAATAAAGTTGAGGAAGATACACCTATAGAAAAAATGTCTTCAATACAACCGACAATGTGGCTTGGAGCTCAAAATGGTACAGTGTTTGTTCATTCAGCTGTCGCTAAATGGTCAGTTTGTTTGCATTCTGTCAAATTGAAGGATGCCGCACTGGCTATCGTGTATGTAATTTTTACTACGCATTAAATCATTGTTGTATTTTAATTTACAATACATATGTGATATATATATTTCTTTTTAGACATGTACAAGGACGAGTTCTTGTTGCTCTCGCCGACGGAACCGTTGCATTATTTCGAAGAGGTCCAGACGGGCAATGGGATCTGTCTCAGTACCATGTGATCACTTTGGGTAGTCCACAACACTCAATTAGGTGTATGACCGCCGTTAGTGGTAAAACGGTATGGTGCGGATATAGAAATAAAATTCATGTAATAGATCCAGTTTTAATGACTGTTGAGGTATATACATTATACTTATCTATATTTTCAAAATTTTAATATATAATAAACTATATTAACATATAAAGAACATTTTTATAAATTAAATTTTCAGTGCACCGTGGATGCTCATCCACGGCGAGAGTCGCAAGTGAGACAATTAGCTTGGCTGGGCGAAGGGGTGTGGGTCAGCATTAGATTAGATTCAACCCTAAGACTCTACCACGCTCATACTTATCAACATCTTCAGGATGTTGATATTGAACCTTATGTTAGCAAAATGCTTGGAACCGGGAAACTTGGCTTCTCATTTGTAAGAATTACTGCATTACTCATTTCCTCCAACAGGCTGTGGATTGGCACAGGAAACGGAGTAATAATCTCCGTTCCTTTATCTGAAAGTAAGTTCGAAGAATTAATCATATTGTAGAAGTTAATAATAAACTGAATGTTAATGTTTATGATAATAAAATGTTTATGAATAAAAGATGTATGTAAAACAGGTGCTGGTGGATCAATGGCAGTGTCCAGAGTTCAAGTAGGAAATGCTAAAGGTGATGCACCGGGCGTTGGTATTAGAATTTTTGCCTCGGATCGTGGTGTTACGCCCGGTAGTTACATACCTTATTGCAGTATGGCTCACGCTCAACTTAGCTTTCATGGACATAGAGATGCAGTAAAAATGTTCGTTGCAGTGCCTGGTATGTTCATTTATAATTTATCGATTACTATTAATTTTCAGAAATAAATTAATATATTACATTATTGAATTTATATTGCAGGTCATGGTGGTCAAAGTGCAGTGTCAGATGGTTCTCAACCAGCAATGCTTGTTCTTTCAGGTGGTGAAGGCTATATAGATTTCAGAGTTGGTAAGTAATTATATTTATAATTTTAATATTGCGGTCTTAATATACTATTCGATTAAAGCTCTTATAAGCACGAAAAATTAAATTCATTGGGTATATAAAAACGTAATCAAGATGCTGTTTTATACAATTATAACACTTGCAGCAGATGAGGCGGAAGACGAGAGTGACGTGGCTACTCATCTGATTGTATGGCAGTTGGTCAGGTATGCCCCCAGAGAAAAATGAAAAGCGGTTGATGGATCTTTATTTGATTTACATAACTGTTTGATTGAGTGGACATATCGTTTGTGTTATTTACCAACGAAACTTATACTAACTATTGAGAGTATGTTTTGTGCACGGTGTAATGAAATTCTAAACTAACAAATTCGCTAGTAGTTAGATACATTTCTAACCTGACATTGAAATAATTATTCTCATTTCTTTATGAAAATATCGGCATTAAGATGTATAGGTGTTTATGTACAAGTGTTCCCATTATAATTGTTGCTCTGCATCGAAAAATAAGAGCAGTCAATGAAAAGTCATTAGCTTTTGTATAGCACAAACTATTCTTACAATAATTTTCATTAATGGAAAAGCTGTGTCTGCACCTTCGTTTCTCAAGCAATTGTACACCATACAATTGTCCTGCTTCTTTTATTCTCTGGGGGTTGGGCATTTCCAGCTGACATGCATCGTATTGTACAAAAGACAACTGATAATCGCACTTTTTATTTACTTTTACCGTGTATTGTTGTTTAATCACCTATTGAGCAATCGTGAATTATTTTGTTCAGGTGATGGAGAAGACACAGAAGATACTATGGAACGATCTAACAGTGCTGTTGCAACAAATGCCGAAGAACACGGAGAACAAAGTCATCTGATCGTATGGCAAGTGCAATGTCCTTTACCAGTGCCAATGAATGGCTAGCCTAGAAATTTTGGAAGTACGTTGATCCTGGTGTATGGTTCAGCTTGAATTTCTATAGATAAATCGAGGCGTTTAAACGGTTCTCGTGATATGTCGTCGAGGAATCGATAAATTAGACCTATCATTTGGTCAAGCGAATGTCGCATCTATTTAATTATACTTATATAACGATTGTAGCGAAGTACGCAAACGAATACGCATAACAGCGAAAGAAAAGGAGATATTGTACAATTTCTGAGAGTATTAGGGATCATTTACAATATTTCATTACGGATGATAATTTCTAAACAGAAAATTTTCTTTCCTTCAGGATATCTTGTTAAGCAACAAAAAGATTTGGCAAAAGATTAAATTTTTAGATAATGGGATATTCATTGGGGAATTTTTTAAAATTGAGAGATAAATAAAATATCTTAACGCAATGCTTATAATCCTTAGCTTTTAACTTTAAATACGTCCTTTAAAAATATTTTATCGGTATACTAATTCGATGTTACGTATCGGTAACGTAATTTGTAACAAAATTTCTTTTCTCTTGATCGTGCATGTCTTCTTTGCGCGTCGTTGAACGAGGCACGTATCTAACTACTAGATACTTGCGTATACATATAAGAAGCTTTAAGAATGTCTTTGAATCAGTGTTGATTGAGGAATGTTAGAAGTATAACATTACGTTTCTGCCAATAAATGTGATAACGGATAAAGATATGGAATAATGGTTTTCAAAGTTGCCGTGACATTTGCTACTTAGCTGCAATAAAAATCAGGATTACTACATGGAAGTTAGACAACAACCATTGTACAATGTTAATTTGCAGGGATGAGAGGTGCAACCGATTCAAATAGTATTAGGCATAATCTATTATTGTACATTGTTTCCGTTAGAGAGTATATTATTTTCCAAACTTAAGTGATTTGATTCGCTTAAAAAAAAAATATATATATATATATATACGTATACATGGAATATAATATATTTTTTATGTTCTGCTACTAACTCTTCTCTAATATCACCGCGTTCGATCGCGCCTATTTTTCTTCGGTCTTACAAGACGGTCTCTGAAGAGCGGTTTAATGAATTTATGTGTACATAAACTATTGTGAGATATTTGTATAGTGTTTTACGTAGCATGTAATTTAAGTTCTTGTCGATAAACGAAACAAATGCGATTCTGGTAAATCTATACACACACAGATAAACACACAAATGAAATCATATATTTAATCTCTCATCGGTCGCTGCAATTTTATTTTCCGTCAATATTACTCCCTCCCTACAACATTACCAAAGACGAGGAACGACTTTATTGTATTCTTTGTTGCGATTTCTAGTGAGAGATGGTTTAAAAGTTGCGTATCTTAGCTAATGTGTAGCGACCCGAACACAGTGTAGTACAATACCTACATGCATTTGAGACTTGGAAAAAGTCGCCATAATACTCGGGCTTATGAGAATTTTGTAAATTTCTGTGTTATAAGCGACGAACAGTGACATTCAGGATGTGTACAATGTATAAGGGCTGCGCATTATTGTGTGCGAGCTCGCTTTCGGTGTCGAGCTCGGAACTGTACCTGGCTCTGATGAAGCTGCAATGGCGTTAATAAAGAAAGTTGCGAAACAACACGTCTCGACTTGCTTCTCTTAGCGTAAGCATACGATATTTCTTATGAAATATTAATTATAGAACTATTCTTCGTTACGATCTCTGTAATCTTTGAGTTTTTGTTCCGAAAGATGCTTTTTCTACGAAGAAGATGTAAAAAGAACCCTTTGAAAGCTACTTCTAAAAAATTTATTCCTGTGTGTCTAAGTTTAGTAAAAGGATAAATAATTCAAACGAAGATATACGTTTGATCTTCGATAGCAATTAAGGATTCGTTCAAAGTATGACCGCATTTTGTCTATTTATATGTACATACTTGCATATCTACCCACATACTTCCCCTATCACGCTAGAGATTAATATGGAAATTAATAGAAACATTTTCTTAATAGAAATTAAAATTAACTTCTGAATAGTACTTTTCCAATCATATTAAGCCGATAGCAAATAAAGTAAGTTTCAACATCTGAATTCAGTTGCATCCAATTATATAAACGTCAGCTTAAACTTTCAAGCTGCGATATTTAGTAAATTTTATAAGTATGTACGTATTCTCCAACCAAGAACTGTTTTTGATTTCTGGCAATTGTATAACAGAGCTATACAAGAAGGTATATCCCGATGTTTCTAAGTTTGAATTATTTCTTCGAATAGTTACATGAATTAACTTGTAGGGACAACATCTGATTGTTTCCCAAATAATTGCAATGACTGTTTATACGGGGCGAAGTTGGAGTACGGTTTGCTAACTTCATTTGCGTTGCCGTCCGAATCCCAACCAGCGACCTGAAACTTTACATGCATGAAGTGCAGTAATAAACAGTTTCTGTAAAGTTTCGCTGGTTTCGATGATACTGGCCGGACAACGAGACTGAGTTAGCAAAGCAGGTACGAGGAAACGACTTGTTCAAATCGATGTTTGTGGAACAAAGGTACGATGAAAATAGTACTTGTGCCATTCTTAATGTATTATGCGTCACAATGCTATATCTAGATGTTGCATTACCATACTTAATAGCATATTTGCGATAGGTATTATCTTCAAATATATTATACATGTTAATGCGGAATCATTACTATCACTAGGGTATATAATTTTTCATATTCTATCGATTAATATTATACGAATAAATAATTTATTATACGAATTGACAAAAGCGATTGAAGAAGCGATCTTGATGCTTGACGTTTAATGTTATGAAATAATTATTGGCGCGAGTGATTTTGGAAAATATACGATTTTTAAAAATCGGCGAGTTATTTCTTTCGAACAACGAAACACAATGCTTTTCATTTTCTGGCTAAATTTTTCGCACTACGATCGTTTGACCAGTGTTTATTTATTTTGTGCGAGTATCTTTTAATTCGTAAAAGATTTTAATTAGGAGTATCGTTGTATCGTTCGATGGCCATTGAAGTTACTATCAGTGAGTGTCAGTCGAATGCTTTTTAAAACTCTGACCTTACTTTCGCAGTCGTAAGTAGTATCGTACCGTTACTATTTCTTTTTGACGATCTTAAAATCCAATGCTTGAACACGACTTGAATATCTGGAGATAGTTACGTAAATAGATAAAAATAATAAAGCGCTAAGTAGTATATTTTATTGCTTTATTAATTAAATTAAACGCTTCATTTTTTGAGGGAGAATCGCCGATTTTCTACCATAGAGTCTCGACGCGAATACAACACGAAATAGAATGGACGAAAATAGAAAATATTCGATCAGTATAGAAATCAGGGTTTGATTTCGTACTTGGGTCAAGCCACTTTTTGGTTTTTGTGAGTTTCTACAATTTTTACGAAGGTATCCATTCCCGTGACTCATCAGCTCGATTTTTATGCAACCGTTTTAACTACATTGTTACAAGTAATTACACAACTTCGCGTTTGAAAGCAAACAGTAGACATTAAAATATGGGCAAAACCGCGAAAAACATTTCCTTCGTTCTTTATTATATCTTTTAACGTAATTTAGGTGCAATTATTTTACCAATTATTATCGAATTATTGCCTACACTCACGATCATATCGTCCATACTAAATGTACATTTTGCATAGTAGACAATTTCGCGTTTGACAGTAAAATAAATGACAGGTTTTGAAGAACAAACAAAACCGCAAAAAGGTTTTTTCTTCCTTCTATAATTATATTTTTTTAGGACAATTTCAGTGAAACGGGCTTACCAATTATCAAATCTTTGCGTATATTTGCTATATATCAGTCATACTGAAGGTACATTCTGCATAGTAGAAGTTAGTTTCAATACATCGAGTACCTCGTTTGGTTAGGACTAAATTTATTGTTCTTGTTAAAAAGGATTAAATTCTTGTTATTTCAAAATGCTATTCTTGCGGTATTATTATCATTTATACAAGTAACAGTAATAATGTAAATCAATTCGATAAAGACCGCAGGAAAATTTTGTGGAAAATCTCTAGTACAGTATAGTAATTAAAAATAGACTGCGGTTATTCACCCAGGTAGCCAAATCTACTTTAGCAGATTTTCTCGGATACTTCTTATTAGCTTTTATGTACAAAAAGCTTGTAGATTTGATACAGGATCTGTTATATTCGTTTATGTTTGTAGACCGTCAGTAGAGATATAACAAAATCTGCTGGAGCAGATTTGAAAATAACACAGAATCTTCATTGTATATCAGTGAATAAAATACTTCTTGTCTTTCGATTATGCTGTGCAAATCCTCTTTATATTTTGGTAACCAATTCGACGTTAGGTTAAGTTAGGTTAGCAGGATCTGCTGCTGTTCTGCCCGCCGATTACGTTGCGCAGATACTGCTTTATTTCGGCCATCAATTCGACGTTAGGTTAGGTTAGCAGGATCTGCTCGATTTCTGAAGTCGATCTACTACTCGATTTCTGACGTCGATCTACTACTCGATTCTAGATTTTGTTTGCAAAACGATCGCCAAATGTGGCGGCACATGACTACGATTTCGTCGTCAAATTCTGTCAATTCATTCATCAATCTGTAGACATATGATATGCGGGGTTTATATAATTTCGCATATTATATACATCCTGTGCATTTTTGTTGCACTTTTAAATTCCAGTAAATGCATAAATATTCGCATTCTAATAATCAATATAAACTATCTTACTATTTATCTTCTATATAAAGGGATTACTTGTTAATTGAACGTGGAAGATAGGGGCAAGACTTCTTAAGTTAAAAACGATGGAAATTAAGATGTGCAAAGACCGTAGCAACCAAGCCGCACGTACTCTATTTCAGCAACCAAACTCGTGGAATACGTATTTTCCCTTTTTTAAATAGCAGCTTATATTTTCTCTTATCTTACGCAAGATTGTTTAGTTAGTTTTTCATCGAACTTTGAGCAACTTGGTTACAACAATAGCCAAACTCTTGGATTCTTCGCCAAGAGCGGAAGTTCTAATTATTTATTTCCCCTTGGAAATAAAAAATCGGAATCGTTTGTCTTGGGATTAAATTTAAACTTTTATTTGAATTTTCCGATTGAAAGAAGATTACTTTTGTTATAAAAATTCTAATTTTGTTTTGTTCGATCTTTTTTGCGAAGAAAGTTAATGTAGATAGTTCGCGTCCGATGTATTGCAATCCCAAACTTTTAACGAGTAAAATTTTGAGACGCGGAGGAACCTCTTTATTGTGCTATAATATACATATATCCACGTTGATATCACTCAATGACAAATAATATCAGAAATCTCAGTTTTACTTTTTTAAATCGAAGTATACAACGTGATAAATATTTTTCTCGATGTTAGTTTTCTGTATCAACACAGGGAGTTTCAGGTCAAAAGACGCTTACGCGATAACAATAGAATCATCAGTTTCCTTATGGAAAAAGAATACAATAGTCAGACATCCGGGTAATTTTGCGAGCAAATTTTCAAAGAATGCCGGAATATTAAGGCGAGTGTTACAGAATTGTGAAAATATTAAACGAATACTACTAATTTGCATAAAAATGTATGACATTATGTTTTACTTACTTAAATTATTATTAAAGTCCACACACTATTACGACAATTTGGATAAAATTATATAAATTACCCACATTTTTTTAAATTGACAAATGACGAGCTCTTGCAATTGAAATTTAAGTTCGATTAATTTACGTCTTTTTTAACAGCTTCTTCATTTTTAATTAAATCAAATTCGTCACCCTCCATCTGTTTCCACTTTTATTTAACGTTGCGTTAACGTATCACCTTGTTTGCAACATTTTTTCAAATCAATCTATACTATCGAATTTTGTTTTTTAACGTCGTGGTCATGAAAGGGAATTCAAAGGTTTCGCTCGATATTATTTTGTCACTGTTTCTTCTACATAGAGTCTACAATTGTACGAAATTTAAAGACAGAAATTGAAGTTTTTAGGAATATTACGGTAAATATTGTTCGGTCTTTAATGGATTAAAATCATTGAAAATATTCCGCTAATGCAACAAAAGTATTCCAAAAGTATACTTGTTATACGTATAATATTTCGTGATATAGATTATAGATCGATGCAATATCCTATAACCTCTATACTTGTATAGTTCTAGAATTGTAGCAATATAATCGTGACTAATGAAATTTCCAAATATTTGGTGTAATACAGATAATATACATATCTACAAAAAGTTTTGATAAATGTTCTAACACTTTCCCAATCTATGTTAAAAACAATCGAATTATAATGGGCAACAAGCAATGATATCGAATGATCTCAACAAATTTCTCGAGCATTACGAACACAATGGTTTTTTTGTTTGCTTTAAATTATCCATTTGTGGAAACTTTCAGTTCTTTTCCAAGCTTTGTCGATTTCTTAACACCGGTTGCAAAGAGAACAAAAAACGAGACAGCAAGTAAGCGCCTATACATAGATTCATCAACGTGGGGCAGAAAGGCAATTTACACACGACGTACCGTGCCGAAGAATGCCGAAGATCGGCTCGGGCCTTATCCCAGTGATTCGGGCGATCTCGTTGGGCCGAGTGTTGACTCGTAACGCCGCATCGGCGCTCGTTCACTACTCGGCCGTCCTGCATGATAAAAGACCGTTGTCATTTCCACCGATCAGTTATTGTTTGGCACGCGGCACGCAGAAGAACGTATCCCTCTCGAAGAAGACATCGAATAATACGCTGGCTTTTCATCGACTATCATTTAGAAGATACTGTTGCAAGAAAGAGACAGAAGACGAGAAAATGTCCAACATGAGTAGAAACCCGGCTGCCGAGCAGCTCACTGAATACAAGAAAAATGTAAAGGTAAATCATGCGTGGTCGTAGTAACATCAAGGATATAACTACGCTACGGATATTTATGCAATCTCATATTTCTACGAACCTATCGACAAAAATATACTTTAAACAGAGATTCGTGTTATTTACTTATTTGCTTGCTTACTGTTTACTTACTTGGTTTTTTTTTTACTTTACTTACTACCTACGAGTATTTTACTTTGGATATCTCATATATTTGGAATTTTATTTCTTGCGACGTACATTACTTTCCATAAATGTACAATGATGTAGAACCATTCGGGAAACGAGGTTTACACGTTTCAGGTTTGAGAAAATAAATAGATATCCAAGAGCAGTATGAAGTAATATTAATGAATGTTTTGTCTCATGTATTAATTAATGTTCTGGATATTTGAATCTAAAAGTCGCTGTATCGTAGAGCTTAGTTTATGAGGCGCGATATTGGAGTTGCATGGTTATTGTTAAACATACAACACCTACGCTTAGTTTATCTGTTATTTCGATTCGACGTTACCATGCAACAGACTTTGATCGATGCGACAGATATAAAAAATAGGTACAGTGTTTATCTGTAGTCCGGAAAAGCGTATAGGTGGACGATTTGAATTTTAATGAATTCGTTCCGTTGCAATGACAAATCGACATGTGGATGAATGGATGCAATACTTCATGAGACGTAGGTACAACAGAGTACAAAAGTTTGTAGTTCGAAGTTCGAAAGTAGATTAGTATTGTTCAAAGGTAAAGCTCTTTCGAGAATCATAATACGTTGAGTTGACCAACAATGTTAATAAAAACTAACGATAATGATAGTGAGTAGCGTGAACGTTGAGCAATCGGTTCAAGGTTTACCCTTTTTAACAGACCAAGTCAAACTGCGTTTTTTTAGTGAATATCATTATCATCATACATTTCTGCGACGTCTTGACGAAAATTATACTCATTCAAGTATTTGCGACATTATAGCATTTACTTACTCTATTGAAGATATGCTTATCGTTTATAGTCATCACCGATATATTTTGGAATAAATGTCGAGTAGCAATTTATTAACAGATAGATTTGTTTTTCCAAATAACAATAATTATCAATTAAAATTATTGCCATTTGAGAGAGTTATGTTATGATCCAGTATAGTCGTTCACAAGATTACAGTAGCAAATATAGTTGCTGATTTAAAATTCCTATGCATACGAAGTATTGTATGTGAATATTGCGTATTAAATCATTTTCAGTCCGTACTTATAAATATTCTTGAAAGTAAATATTCTTAATCTGCACATACGTACTTGTCACATGTTAAGCTTGTAGTAAAAGCGTGTTTCTTTCAGTCCGACCGCTTAAACCCGTATTCCCTCCAAGTGAAATCTTCTCAGCTCCCTATCGTAGATAAGAGTTAATTAATAATCGAGAGGCTGAGTGGACAAGTAGCGCACGTACATTCTTTTTCAAAATCGAGATAAATGATACAAGATGTCGAAAGTTAGGCGAGAAAGATCGATATTTATATCTAAGGAATTTTAGTACGAATTTCCACGCTTTTACAAGGTATACACGTTTGGTAATGTTTTAGATTTCGAAGTTTCACGATGGCGAGATGCCGCGATATTGGCTTTTCAGGGCGGATCTGAAACTTTTCAGATCTGCCCTGAAGAAGTAGACTACTGCAACGTCTACGAGACGTGGACGCAAAGTACAAGCGCAAAGTGCAAATACCATTCGAAAAACCAATATCACAGCGTTCAGTAACGTGTTTTAAAAGTTCTAATTTCTTACTGGCTAAAAATTTAAATTTTTCTGAAAGTTCTCTTCAAATTAAACATTTCATCACTTATACTATTTTACGTCCAAGTGATTTTAATTATAACTATAAATATTCTCACCGCGATAATTGATTGTAGCGTTTCTCCTGTTGGTACATTACGAATACGGGCGAGTATAAAAATTAATTTGTAAAATTGAATGTCACATTTCCATTTGATCAACATGTTGCACATAATTCGTTCGTTATTTCGACACTATGTAGGATGGGGCGATAACCGTTGTACAACCGTGCAGAGGGTGACTTTGCACGATCACCGCCCCACCCTCTTTATCTGACGATTCACAATAACGATGATTCGTATATAACCTTGCGTAAGAATGACTTCTTATTCATCGAGTACTTTCCATTTTTACGTTTCGTATCAGAAATCGGAATATGTCGTTGGTGCTTTCTACTGATGATAAAGTACATCGTGCTATCGTTTTTTTTTTTTCTAATACACTTTCGCTAACATATGAGTCTCTTCTTTTATCAGAAACGTTCGAGTTAGATAGGTCAAAGTTTGCGCGAAGATCGTTGAAGTTACACGATCGTTGTCATCCTTGAACCAATTATTTTTAATAGATTTGCTCGAAATCTAAACTTCCGTCGAACGAAGTTGATCTGAAGCAAAAAAAAAAAACCGCGAATAAGAAGAGATATTTCTGCGAGAGACTTAGGCGGCGATCGACTTACTGTACTCTATTCGAAGATACCAAGCGAACCATACGTTGCTGTAATCGTTGATTAACGAGGTTTCAATGCAGAATTTGTAGTGTTTTGTTAGTCAGTGATTCTACCGGCATTGAATCTTCGTTTAATCTCTGAGAAGAATTGCTTTTCATTTAATTATTAATAATAGAAACGCAATGCTTCGGATCGTTTTGTAAAGAAGACGCAAGTGAGACACTGAAACTCGAGATAGCAGTTTTATTGAAAACGAACACCATTATCGCGTTCTTCATTAATAATTTGTTAAAGTGCAACGTTTCGCATGTGTAAGGATAAGCAACGCACCTTGATAGAGTTAGAGACGTTTTTAATTATTGCAAAAGGTACATAATAGGGAAAAATATGCGAGATATCTGAAGTAAAGTGCTCGTTGTAATACTCGCGGAGTAAGCGAAATTTCTGTTTGGATGAAAACACGAATTTGCATAAATATTCGCGCTCTAAATATTATTCTTTACAATTCAATTTTTTGTTTCGTAGTCTGAATCGAAGCTCTCTCGAAAAATAAATATAATGGCGGAGGAAAGAGAGTTTAAGAAACTCTTACTAACGTGATAAAACGCGTAAGTCTGAAAGAAGCTAATGTTCATAGACAGACGCTAATATTTCATTTTCTTGAAATCATCGCCGTAGCGATTTGACGAGTTCTTTTCCTAGAACGTAGTATTTCATGATTGATTATACAGAAGCTTGCTTGAAACGATGATTCTGAATGGCCGCGAATTGCCGCGAGCTTGCCACGAGTTACCGAAGTAGGGAAATCTGATTGCATGTGAATGACATCATCTTGCGAGTGAAACACTGTATCTTCAATGTAGATAGATATTTGACAACGTAAAATTTTGTGTCACGTAAGATGTTTGATAGTACGCACGTTCCCCACCTATGTAGTTTAAGTCAGAAGGTTGAATAGATTTTTATGATAGTCGATATATGTACGACAACGACGTAACTTTCTGATAATACGATGAGGTTATTCGATTAGAAGCTATTCAATTAGGAGTGGTTATTGAAATAATTTATTAAAAAATATCGATTCAATTTTTCATAGTTTCATAGATGGTATCTGTAGGAAATGATCGTATATTGCGAGACTAACGTTTCTCATGTAAAATTGAATTTTGAAATAATGCAAAATTTTTGTAGGTATTGCAAACTTCAAGTTGTACTTCTTAATCTATATTGTAGCGGTCGTCACGTGTTTAGTAAATGGCTAGATCTATTTATAAATTTTCCCTCGCTAGATTTTAAATTCGTGTTACATAAATCATATTTCTATAAGTGTATATCATACTATACGTATAGGGAAATCAGCAGTTTCAGTACTATATCGACGTAGTAATTTTTAGAAGATAACTCAAATTAATCTGCTAATAACGACACAAGGTTGCAATATTCAATTTTCGTTCTTCAACTAAACGTAAATATTCTTTGATCGACTGATCCATTTTCTCGGAATAAAATTTATTCTATTTTTATAATTTTCATAAATTTTTCTAAAAAAAAAAAAAACAATTGACAATCTCGCGTTTGATTTTTTTCGACGCTAGAAAACACAAAACAGAAAGTTCAAAAATAAAAGAAACGAATCTCAAGTGCGATACTAGTAATTCAAAATTTTAATACGAATTATATTGTTTCTTGAATTTTTTTACTTCTTTGTTAGAAACCGCAATAAATGTTAAAAGCAGAGGCCACGAATATCGTCTATTTATCATTCTAATATATAATGCCGTAAAAAAAGTAGCGATAGCAGGCAATAATAAGAACAATAGTAATAATTTTTCTTCCAAACGCTCGATGTGCTCGTTCTGTTCGAACAGTTCGCGTGCTATCTTTCACCATCAAAATGAAACTAAGTTAGAATAGCAAAGTTCAATAGATTACCTGTTTCACTACGAACGTTGCGATAATAAATTCGCACGCGTCTTGCAACGATTGACTAATTGTTACGGATTTCTTTTATTATGTCTTAGAAAATTGATAAACAAGGCTCGATGATAACGCGCGTGAAATCATTCTGATTGTGTCGTGAATCGGAAGAATATCAATATAAATGCAACATGTAATCTGTGAACGATGATGATGTCGTTGTATTGATTATTTATTGCAGTTTCGATTTTTAAGATCTAGCTGACATAATAATTATTTTGCAACTCACAAGTAAAGTTTTGTAAACATGTATTCAATTTTAACAATGATAAATTAAAAAGAGCTAAGAACAAATTTCAAACAAAAGTATCGACTCTATTTTTCCATAAATAAAAATTTCAATTTACGTTGAAAATATTATTGAGATATGGCGACCAAAGTCCGACAATCTTTTAATTCAAGCTAGTTGTATCGAGGTAGAATGGCGTTATTTTTCCTAGGTAACGACAAGAATTTATGTCAACGCGTTTTGATCTTTATTTTCCCTTTAATCAGATTTACATTTTACTGCAAAATACCAGTACAGATCGATGCTTCGTAGCTGTGTTTATCAGATTGGCACACGAGAGATATCGCACGTTACTGTTCTAGAAAATTGAAATTATTACGTAAAAATAGTTCACGTTGCAATTTTTCACGGAATCGATTCAAATATTCCGAGTAGAAAATGTGTGAGAAAATTAGAGTTCTATTCTATTTTTTTTTTTTTAATTAGAATAATTAATAGAGCCATCTATCGATCCAGATCGTAAGAAAAAATCGATTTACAATTTTTTTACTATGACACATTTCTCCGAAATACCTGAAAAAATTATGCATAAATAATCATAATACAACTATGTTACAACCATAAAAATATTAACATGGTCGCATCAATAAGTAAGGCAATGACATAAGCATATAGCAGTTTTTAATTCTTTTAACCATGTTCCTCCATTAAAAAAATCTAAAAAAATTACACGTTAACATCCATAACAAGGCACTAACATTGTAAAAATATAAAGGTCGCTCGACGATTTCAATATGAAGTCAGCGTTTGAAAGTGTGCCGAATTCTTAAAAAATCAATTTCGCAGGCAAAAATTCTGAAAAAATTCACAGACACGTTCGCCACGAGGCAAAATATCCCTGACTTGTTTTCATAATTTTTCATTAAGCAGAACGAAAGAAACGAAGCTCGAACCGTAAATTGCATTTCGTCCTGTAACTACTCTCGTATTATGGGTAGCGACCTTTGCAGAGAGACCATTCTTCGAGATGTGCATTGAACGATACGCACTCAGATCAAATTGGTCTGAGGACACTTTTGCCACGCTTATTCGGCTATATCCTTTACTTGCTGTTTGAACATTTTAAATGAGCCAAAAAGCCTGATTCTTAGAGATAAGTAAATAGATAAACTAATCGAACATAATACCAAATACGTTGCGCGATTTAGAAAAATAATTGTTTACGGCTAGCTGAAAAATTCGCGGAATTAAATAATTAAAGTGGTATTTCCAATAAAAATAGGAATTTCTTTCGTGCTACGATTTCCGTATTATTATAAAAAATAGCGATATCTTTCAATAGAATAATATTTCATTTACGCTACGACAGTATCGTGATATTAGTTTCATATTACTACGAAAATATCGATTTATGCAATAAAAGAGATATTTGGGTTGGGAAATTTTACGGTCCTATCATAGTCGCTATTTCTATATCGTTATAATAACATCTCAATGAGATTTTAATCCTTCCAGTGTCAAACAGAGGAAAAGATAATCTTTAAGAAGGAGAAAATACGATAAGAAGACAATTGAAAGACTTGTTGCTTTATCGCGATTTAATGGTAGTATAAATTAAGCAGCCACTAAAGGATGTTTGCTATGTCCTTCTCTTTCTTCAAAGAACTTGCGCTACTCGTAAAACTACGCTGATTCATGGCTCACCGTAAAATTAATTTAGGAACAATGCCAGTCATGAAACGAGTTGCAACATAAATTCCCACGCGATTTGTGACACGAAGTAATCCAGGTTCCAAGGAGCTGTGCGATTCGTTTTGCGGAAACGGGCCGGCGCTGTCGGTTACATCGTCATAAATTTGGATATGACATTTTATATTGACATGGAGCAGTCGTAATCTGAAATCTCCTTCTCTATACCATGATAAGTCGAATATCTACATTCTGTGTTGCGTAACAGTTTAGAGAACGATGATAAAATTGTTAGAATCCCTTTGAAATCGGCAATCAACCTATTCGACATTGTTACGAACTGAGCAATAGAAAATAGATAACGCTACATATAATAAGTAATATATAGTCATTAACAACTTGGGTTGAAGTTTAGTCGATGGAACGTGAGCCACGGTAATCTGTTTAATTTCTAAAAGTAGCATTATTTATTAGTAACAATAGATATTTATTTTAGACAAATCATTATAGTGAAAAAGGTATTCATTCGAGGTTGATATTAAAGTAACGAATCAGATAGAAAAGGATTGATAAAGTTCGTTCGTATTATCATTTTTATTCTACAAAAAAGCTTTCGCTTGCCTACCAGTAGCGTACTCCACTCGTACAGCTATTCCTTCGCGTGAAATTATTTTGAAACGATCTAGATGCAATTAAATTTTAACGACAACTGGTAATGATGAAACACGTGAAACCGTTATCAAAGTAAAAAGTTCAGGCCAAGTGTGCGATCTACTCGAAAGAGAGACGTATTATTGTTTTAATTCTTTCAGCAAATATTAAACGTACAAGTTGCGTTTTAATATAACGAGGATAATGATATGTCCACGAATTATTTTCTTCCCGATATTGCGTATTTGTAGTGGAAGATTCGACGAGCGAGCATATTTTCTACACGTAATTAACAGCTGGACGAATCCTTATCAAGTTGATACTACTGTTGTTTCGTTGAAATCGACTACTCTCGTGATATTGCTTCAGTGAGAACAGAACACCTCTTGAAGCTTTTGCTTGAAAGAATGTACTATATCCTCGGAAGTACTGATATAATTCAAACATTAAGATCACATTCCAAATCTCAAGATAATGCATATCGAAATAATATCCTAACTCTGTGCCGTACTGTAAATTCCTACTCTTTTCTATTATTGAATATTCCTAACACAGTCATTTAAAACCGATTTCTACCATCTTATTCCATCCACATCATATTTATAGTTTAATTTTCGCGAAATGCATTCTTTGCATTAATTATTTTGAAGACGATGCTTGACCTCTGAACGCGCTATTCGGTACACTCTTGTCATATCGTATAAATGACGATGTCCCTTGCGTAAATTCTCTATTTACCACACGGTATTTTTCCATTTCCTAAGCGGATCATCCAGAATCAGCTACTAACTTCTAACGCTGTTTCCAAAGATAAAGCATAGCTTATTTTTCTCCTTTCTTTACGTTTCATGGCTTCTCGAAAGGAAAAGTTGATTTGCTTAAATTGGAAAATTGATCCTATGAAATAATGTTTCATTTCTAAGAATAAGAAAGTAAGCGACACGACTTCCATTCTTCAAAGAGTAAAGAAAAATTGTGTTAGTTGAACTGTTCGTTATTATCGACGGAAATTGACACATCAGTTTAGATAAGAATTCCCTTTACTAAAAGAATAAAGAACGTTATTTACGACGAAATATTTCTTATTCCGAAGACATTAATTTTTTGTTCTTAGAGGAAAAAAAAAGATAGAAAAAATAAAGTGCGTCAATTAGCACAAAAAATATTCTTCTAAACAAATTACTAATTAATCTTAATGTCCTATCTCACGAAATATATACAATTACACTATCTTTTAAAAAGTGAAGAACATCGGTTTCGTTTCAGCAGCTACGCATTTGCAATAATTACACGTTAGATAAACATATTTCACGTTCGTTGTTTCTCTATCATTTTCACCGGCAAAATTATCGGTTATCGCTTCGTCCAAAGTAACACGTTATTTTCTCTGCTCTTGTAATTGTATGCGTTAAGAATATTTATTATGTATTATGTATTAATATTTATTATGCATTAATTAGACGAATAACGCACGACAGTTACATTTTTTCTTTGATTTTTATTTTGTTGCACTCGGACGATCCCATGCAAGATAATTGAGTCGCTAGTCGCGATTCTCCATGGAATTAGAAATTACCATCGAAATATTCCGTAGAGTCGGGCATGAACGACGATAATTACTATAACGAGACTTTGAAGTGAGTCATGGCCGTGACTCGTGTACGATAAAAAACGATACGATTCTGCAACTTTGAAAAATGGCACATACGTACATATATCGATCACTCGTAGGTAACAGATGAGCTTGGTAACGATTTTTAGTTTCAAGTTACCGCTATATCACCTCAGTAGATTTGCAAATGAATTGGCCACTGATATCGAGATTTATTACTTTAGATAAGAAGTAATGCAGGAATAATATTATTTTTTGCTAATCGCCAGATATCGGACGACAGTCTTAAGCTTAAATACGTAAATTTTGTATGTATCTCAGGTAGAAATCTTGATCCTTCTGATCTTCTTTTTTAAAGCTCTTCTCTAGGTACTGTGTCGTAACACATAATCTTATTAGTAGACATTTGTGCAAGTTAATATTTCTAAAGACATAACTAAAAGATACATCCTAAACAGAGGTCCTTTCATCCACTGAACGTCACAATAAACGCTTTACTTTGCATGTTTTATACGCTTCCTAATATTACGTATATTCTTGCTTCTTTACTGTTCTTCCAAAAAATTCGCAATTCTATTCCTAAAGTTTCGTAAAATTCTAACCCGAAAATTCTTCGTATTTTCGTCTTCTTCCGTTTGCAATTTTATTTAAACGTCGAATATCTTTGTCGTTGAAGAACTATTTCATTGTTGCTGATAAAAACACAAAAAGGACCTAAATAATTAAATTTTGGCTTCTGAATCAATTTGGAGCACAAAGTCTAAGTTTGAGTCTAAGTCAACGCTGGAAGCCAAAGGTTCGTTCAAAAACCTCAGCTTTTTTTTCTTATCGGTAATATATATATATATCACATATACAAGGAACCTGAGCTTGTATTTATAAGTATAAAAGGGAAAGTGAAATTTGATTTGCGTAGAATTACCTCGCACGAAAACACCTAGGAATACAGCGCAACGTGCAAAATGAAACTGTTCTCGCGATATGCGATGAGTTTCACCGGTTGCATATCTATGCGGCGTTTCGAGTTAATTCCGTAACAGCGGATTAGTCAATGTTGACTTTGATTATGGAATAGTACTTGAGTTGCACAAAACGCAATCTCTCGTGTAACACAGCAATCCCATCACAATAATTCGCATCGATACATCGGATTTACTTAATTGACCGCGAAAGAACGACTCATCGCGGTACATAAAATGCACTTGACAGTGTATTTAATGGTGGTTTCAATTATGTTGATTTAAGTCACGACCAAGCTGTTGTTAAATATTAATAGGGATGAAGGAGTTTCTCGAAATAAAAGTGTCACTCTTAGAGATAAGATCGATCGAAGTATATTCTAGATGAATGATAAAGAAATAATATATTAATTCGGATGCAAAGAAAATTAGGCGATTAATCGTCTTAATAATCTGAATTGAAAATCGTTATAAATTATAAAATTCGTCTGGGTAGTCAAATAAATACGAAATATTTCATTGGAAAATATACAAATAAACGACACACAGAAAAACGTAAGTTTCGAGTTGAGCGTATCGAAAGAAATTGAATTTTAGCTTCAAACAAGAGCGCGAAGCGTTTTCCAAAATTCTATACCTCTTTCTTTATCGATGGTTTACTGTTTTATTCAGGGCGGGCAGCATGTATTGCTAACCGGAAACGGAGTACCGATCGCTAACAAGACAGCAAGCTTGACGGTCGGTCCAAATGGCCCCATTCTGCTTCAAGATTTCGTCTATTTGGACGAAATGTCTCATTTCGCCAGAGAAAGGATTCCGGAGCGTGTGGTGCACGCGAAAGGAGCTGGTACGTTCACTCGTCACGTTTTCATCATATCGCAGAGCATTTACCGAAGAATATAACGAAATATATATTCTCTGTATACATTTTATGGCTACACGATAGCCTTATAGCTTTCGAGCTATAAAATGCAGCAGCTCGTCTTGGGATCTATTACAGCTGAGGCATTGGAGGAATTTTTCAAATTATAAAGCACGAAAGATCTGTAGAATGCAATGTTAAGGTTTGAATTTGATTTTTTAAGGTCTTAAGCTTGCGTATGTAACTGTAGAAGCTCGTTCTCAGTTCTTTTGCGTTGTAAATTGAATCTTTGACGCGGCTAGAAGGTCAGAGGTAATATCAATTATGTTTATCGCATTTGTTATTTATAGAATCAACGACTTAAATATTAGCAATAAACTAGACAAGACGCGTGACAAATACAACGAAACTTTGCTCGTTAACGTAAAAAAACTAAATAAATGCAGAAAAGCGCTTTATGAGCTGTTGTTTGTAGCGTCACAATATTTTTACTGGTCGAACATTGAAACTAACGTTTCACACATTCTTTTACGAACGCTTCATGAACTTTAAACTCTTCCTATTCATACATACGAGGAGGAGACTTTTAAAATTTCACAGAAGGCAGTTCGATTACTTTCATCGACGTATTAACGAACATAACGATCTTTCACATCCTGGTATTTCAATCAGCACGTAACATTCTGACGAATCGTCTCATCTGCCTAACGATCATCGCCTTTTGCTTCGCCGTCGTATTCCATCTGCCTTCGTTTTCATCTTCCAACGGAGCCAAGCAATTCGAGCGAGTTGCAGTTTCAGATAGCAGCCTCGTATCGTAAAATCCGAACAACGAGAAAAGAAACGAAAGAAGATGAAAAATAAGAAGGCCGCGCGAAAACTAAAAAAAAAGTCGTAGAAGAAGTTACATATTCACGGAGGAAATATGCATAAAACGTTCGGAACATCGGAGTAACGCGGATAACCGACCATACTACTCAATCGTTATCTCTTTTTTGCTTTTTGTTTGGCCGCAGGTGCATTCGGTTATTTCGAAGTTACCCACGACATTACGATGTTCTCCAAGGCGAAGGTTTTCTCCGGCATCGGAAAACGTACTCCCATCGCTGTGAGATTCTCCAGCGTGGGCGGCGAGTCTGGCTCCGCTGATACTGTCAGGTAATTGCCAACGTGTACACTTCCGCTCGAACGTGTTCGCGCCAGATGACCGCGACTCTTGGCCTTGTATTTCATACGTGTGGAAATTTCGCTATTTTCATTAGCCCCTTAAGGGAGGAAGAATTTCTGTTCGGAGAACGTCGTTCTCCGAGTGGGGACCGAGCCTCAGGAAATTCTTGCTCGACCAAAGAACACGAAGACAGGAAGTGAAGATTTATTTCGATCGTTAACCATGGGATCAGAGATTCGTAGATTACAAGTCTATAAATATTTCCTATTGTTCCCCTACGAATCGCCTGATTCTCGCATGGCGCATTTGCCAGAAATGCATAAAATAACGTCCATTGTAATGTTTGACGGACGAAACGTGTTTTTGATGCGTAACACTTGTCGTTTTATATTATTTTATCGAATTACGTATGATCCATACTGTTCTATCGAGACAAAGATCACAACGTTCGACTGGTTAGGTTTCATGTTTGTGCAAATACGTATTGTCGTAAAAGACGCGTCTGCAAAAGAAAGACACTTTTCGGACAACCTAATACTTGGAATCCGCCATCTTTGGTCTCTTTAGTTTGCAAAAATACCAAATTGCGTAAACGTCCGCGGTCGAATAGTTAAAAATAACCACGGCACGTTCATAATGGATCGATGCTTGTACTATTCACGGACGGTTACTTGCGAGTTACCTGAAAAAGTAGTTTACAAAAGCGTGAATGGTCCCAAGACAATGGAGACTAATGGCCGCGAAGGGGAAACTCGAGTTTCGCGCAATTCATGGCAATTATGGGTTGCAAAAATGCCGGAAACGGGCTCGAAACAACCGTTGTTTCTTGCGTACAAATTAACCGGCTTAGTCACACGGAAACGCGCGAAAAAGCGAACGCGCGCGTCGTCCTTGCGATTAATCGGGCGACTACCCGATTTCGTCGTGGAAAATTTCCTTTTTTTTCCCCCCGAAGCAGCAGCTACGATAATTTTCGATGAATCACGCGCGATTTCACGCCTTTTGTCACTCTTTCTCAGTTGCGTTTTAACTTCAACCTTCAGTCCATTGTCCCTTCGATCTTAATCGCCATTGAAACACGACAGCAAGATATTTCTTCCCTGTGAAACGCGTTTTATGCCGTTAATAGCAATGCTTTAGTCCTGCGAGTTCGTCTTTTCTTGATCATCGATCGACTCTTTCTTCTCTTTCGTTCGCAGAGATCCACGTGGTTTCGCGATCAAATTCTACACCGAGGACGGTATCTGGGATTTGGTGGGCAACAACACGCCGATCTTCTTCATCAAGGACCCGCTATTCTTCCCCAGCTTTATCCACACGCAGAAAAGAAATCCTGTCACTCACTTGAAGGTTTGTTATCCGATCGGTTCAGCGAGCTGTGTTTTACGAAGTTGAGATCTCTTCAACACCAGCAACTTGTCTAGGTCGTGTTCTTCGATTTTTTAGAGGAATAGGCAACGTTAGAGTCGGATGCAAAGATTCGTACGTTAGAGTTTTATGACGTTACGATTGCTCTCGTGTCTAAAGTTCGGGGTAAGTCGTGCTTTTTTCTCTTCTTTCTCGGGCAGTTGATAATGGAGATTTTGGCCAGTCAGAATTAGTCTTTCCATCGCCCGTTACTTTAAGTTCGTGCAAGGAACGTTACGAGTTACACGCAGTTTATAGCCGAGGGTTGTATCATTTTAATTTCGTATTCAAGCTAAATCGTGTACAAATTTATTATACAGTGAAAGTTCTGTAATCGTGGTAGCTTCGTCGGCAGAGTCTATTGCCTACGAAAGAGTGAAAGTGATTTTGGAACTCTGCTATGCTTCGTTTCTCACACGTGAATTCGTTTTAAGTCCGAAACTAACACTTCAGCGTCTGATTAGAAATAAGAGAAGCGTTTGAAATGTTACTGTCTCGCATTTCTTTCAAGCCATCCTAACGCGAATACCGCGAATAGTACAACGACTTGATTAGATTACGCGGTAGAAATAACGAAACATCTGCGAGGATCGAAACTTTAAGACCAGCTCGTGAAGTTTATTTCGCAATTACCAAGATTGTTAGAGCAATAAACGATCAGTAAACGATAAGTTAGTTAACGTGAAACAGTATTAGAAATTTTCAGATACCTCTGGAGACTTGACTCAGATCGGACAGTGATTAGTCTAAATCGGCCGGAACTGGAAAGTTTCTTGCAGCGTAGGATTTCCTAAATAGTCGTGATTTTCCGCAGTCGAGTTTCCGATACTTGAGCAATCCTACGTAGAAGCTCTTGCGATCCCGAATCGATCCTCTTCCTCGTGCAAAAGCGAGCGTAGAACGTAACGTTGAATCGAAGCTTCCTGATCGTTGCTGCGAGCTCGAGCGTAGAGCGTGTTTTGTTTAGGAGAGTAAAGTCTCGACAAATAGTCTCGTACGTTGGGGAAGAAGAAAGTTGCGTACAGTCGCACCGACTATGCCATCTAACGATGTTTACGATTTTATCATTCGCTGGATACGTCGTAGGATTGCCAGCAGTAATTTTATTTGTCAAGGGACATAGACTATCGTTCTCCGGTTCCTATCGTTTTTATCCGTTTGAGTGACAAGCAGCGCGATCGCGCTGTTCGAATTTAGTGTCGAAAAGTGGCAGCACGTTTGAACGCTACGGACGACTGAAGGTATTTTGTATTTCATTGTCATCTTCTGAATAATTTTCATCGAACAAAACCTGAAATATTTATAAACTAATAGTACGCATATACCGGGTGGTTGGTAACTGGTGGTACAAGCGAAAATATAGAATAAAAAAAATAAGAATAAAAAAAATAGAATAAAAAAAAATATAGAATAAAAAAGTCGGATAGTAAGTTACTAGGTAGGAAAACACTTCGGTCACATTGGAAGCGTTTATCAACATAACGTCGATCGAGACGATGATCTATAGTGAGATCCGTTATAACGAGACGCGATAAAGTGCACGCGTACCGAGCGAAAATTCAAAGACGATTTTCTCGAAAACAAAGCCTCGAACGAACAATTTTTATTCTATATTTTCGACTTGTTTTTTCGCCTAGAATCACCCCCTTTCCGCTTGTACCGCCAGTTACCAATCGCCCTGTATAATAATACAAATGTATCTCATAAAGACAAACGTTATCGCGCTGTTCAGGATTTTTCGACCCTATTTTTTTCAATGAGCCTTGCGACTCAAACGATTATAATCGCGTCAGTTTTCTCGTCGGAAGGCACGTAATTGCACGCTTATATGGTTGTTATATGGTTGTTAGCGATGTGACTACATGCGTTATTGCCTTGCTATTCTGTGTACGGTGTATCCGCGTTCACTAATTAGCGCGCGCCAGTCTAAACGGCGTGTTAATTGAATTGTCTTGCATAGGACG
The DNA here is from genome assembly GCA_014737475.1 of Bombus confusus. Classification (NCBI taxonomy): domain Eukaryota; kingdom Metazoa; phylum Arthropoda; class Insecta; order Hymenoptera; family Apidae; genus Bombus; species Bombus confusus. The sequence goes on along the minus strand of JACXIV010000008.1, from coordinate 2,969,273 downwards.
CCGACATGTTCTGGGACTTCATCTCTCTGAGACCCGAGTCAACGCACCAGATGCTGTTCCTGTTTTCGGATCGAGGTATTCCCGACGGCCATCGTCACATGAACGGTTACGGCTCCCATACGTTCAAGCTTGTGAACGCCGACAACAACGTAGTCTACTGTAAATTCCACTACAAGGTACGACTTTTATTATACTTTACGGGATAAGCATCGTCGTTTTGGAGAAACCGAGGTATATGACTTGTACGATATTAGGAAATAGCGAGAGATTATGTCTGTGGAGAAGCGTAAAACGAAAATTGAACATCGATGAGAGGAGCGCGGCTTCTTAAGCTTTTACGCGATGTTTGAAAACTTTCAAACACGTAGAATACGTATAGTACGCAAAAATACATAGAATGTTTAAGATAAAATACTAATTACAATTGTTGGCAGGTTAAATAAATCTTTATTTAGATTTCATTTCTGCGTATACAACGGAATCTACGGTTTATCGACGATAGTTTATAAAATATATATATATGTAGCGTGATTGGCAGCTTTATCGCATAAAGAATGTAAAGTCTTGAAAACGAAAAGAGATGAGTCTGTTTTGTTTCGTAGAAATTACCGATACAACGGTTCGACGCGTTCATTCGTTGTAGCTATCAGCGTGGCGAGGCGACTTTCTAAATTTTTTATTACACGAACAGATAGTATCCGTTAGTGTCGGATTGTATTTTACATTGTATTTTCTTGGAGAAGAAAAAAAAGTCTTATCTACTTCTGTTGATTGTTTCGATTAAAGTATGGAAGCGCAATCGAGCGATATAGAAGCACTTTAAAGATTCTTCTAAGAAAGCCTGAAAGATTCTATCTGATCTTAGACGAAATTTTAAACAGTCGAAATTGAACAATTAAACGTAAGATACGATGTATTCGTGTTGAAAATACTCGTATAGGACAATTAGTCAGTCAAAGTATTTTTCTTTTCCCTTTGTATATTTCGTCTGAAAAGATTTGTACGTGTCAGTTTCAGAATTACGTGGTTTAATATTTGGTATTCAGTTAGTTTATAGAAACGAAAGCTAAAGCAACAAAACTCGTTATGAATAAAAAATATGTTTCATAAATAGCAGTGAATGTCGATTGCAGATACAAAATGGTATAGAACACGAGGAAGAGCATAAATAATGATATACGTGAACCGGATCGAATGAATGGAATGTTTGAAAATGTGCATTTATTTTGAGAAGAAGCCGATGATATTTATGAAATAAATTTCGAAATAAAAAAATATGAAGTTATCGATAATATTACTTTGAACTTTAATATTATAATATTAAAGTAATATATATAAATATATAATTGCAATGTTAAATATATTACGTTCAATTTCGTTTATTTTAAAGATTATTTACCATACTAAAATTTATATGCGTTTTAAATACATATACGATACGATGCTTTAACTTGACATAAACTAGTAAAAAAAAAAAAAAAATAAGGAAAAAGAAAAGGGATCGTCGTAAATTAAAAATATTTCCTATGCACGTACTTATTCCTCTCTATTTGTTTAATAAAATTATTTGAAATTATTCCAGACCGACCAAGGAATTAAAAATATCCCAGTCGATAAGGCGGCTGAATTGAGCAGCTCTGATCCCGATTACTCGATCAAAGATCTGTACAATGCGATCGCTACACACAATTATCCGACGTGGTCGTTCTTTATTCAAGTGATGAAGCCGTGTCAAGCAAAGAACTTCAGATGGAACCCCTTCGATTTGACCAAAGTAATGACAATGTAACTCGATACGTTAGATCTTGATAAAGTAATTTTACAGGGTACTGGCCTTAGTCTAAACAAGAGAATTCAAATTTTATACGCAGGATTTAAACGGTTACGTTTGTAAAAAGAAAGCCAGACGCAGTCTGTGATCAGTAACTATTTATCTTGCATCAACGTATCATATATTTGAGTAACATAAATGATAATAAATTTTGCCATTCAATTTCACTTATTGAAAAACGTTGAAGACGAGATGTTAAGATAAGTTACAAGGAATAGCCATTGATTTTAATCAGCGGAGAAATGAAAGATTCGAGTCGCGGTTGAAATTTTCAAGAAAATTTGCCATGATACCAAGCAAGATTTAAAGAAACGCTTTGTTCCAAACCGAACAGGTATGGCCGCACGACGAGTTCCCGCTCATACCTGTTGGTAAGCTGGTGCTGGACCGAAATCCTGAAAATTACTTCGCTGACGTGGAGCAAATAGCCTTCGATCCGGCTCACATGGTACCTGGTATTGAACCAAGCCCTGACAAAATGCTACAGGGTCGACTATTCGCTTACGGTGATACTCACAGGCATCGTCTTGGACCGAATCATCTTCAGTTACCTGTGAACTGCCCGTACAAAGTAATTGCTCTCATATGCATATATGATACACTTGCATATATTAGCCAGCAGAGGAGATATTCCAGCTGCGTAACATGACAATATGCGTATATCGTAACGATAGTAATCAAGAAATAGATCGATTTCTCATGCTTTTCATATCTTTCTCGCTAACCGTATCGTCATTCGTAATAAACGGAAAGACAAATGAACAATCGCTCTATTTTTCAGGCGATTTCGGCGATGAATTATCAACGCGATGGGCCGATGGCCTTCCATAACCAAAATGGTGCGCCCAACTATTTCCCCAACAGCTTCGGTGGCCCGCAAGAATGCCCAGCTGCTCGTTCTTCAAGCTTCCACGTGAGTGGCGACGTGGACCGTTACGAACCACAAGACGAAGATAATTTCGGACAAGCGACCATATTTTGGAGACGAGTTCTCGACGCTGGCGAGAAGACCAGGCTGGTGAACAACCTGGTTGGTAGCCTTCGCCATGCGTCAGCGTTCATCGTCGAGAGAGCCGTGAAGAACTTTACGGAAGTGGACGCTGAACTCGGCAAAAGACTTACCGATGGCCTGCGTAATGTTGGCGTGAGGATCAACCTTTTTGGCAAAACAGCTAGCTTGTGAACAAAACAATTCTTCCTTTTGTACTATAATCGCTGTGCTACACTATATACATATACTATCTAATAATTCACATTTTTCACGAATAGAGCACGTCGTTACTTTGTTTAACATCCGCCTTAAAAGTCTTCTAACGTTTATCGTATTTTATCACGTTTTCTCTTCTTTTCTCCTTTTATTACTGTATTTTTATATATTACTGGCTTCGCTTTCCTTTTTTTTTTAATTGTATCTTTTACGCTATCGGCTTCGCTTTCTTTTTCGTTACCGTATATTTTATCAATGTATAATACGTTTCATTAACTCTCCATTGAGAAAAGAGACTCGACCAAGCGTAATGCAAAGTGATTTATACGATGCATTATCTGTGCGATGTCTTTGTCTCGAACAATTTGTACTGTTATATCGCCAATATACGATATTACACGTAAGAAAAGTTTGATGTATGAAGTAATGAAAGATGTTTTGTAATTTAATATAAAAGTAAAATAAAGAGAACGGGGAAACAAGGGAACTAAATGATAAACATATTGCAATATCATTTCAGACAAGTGATTTTGGTCTTTCACTTGAAGCTTCTCTCTTACGAGATATCAATATCGATGGTAAATTATTCAAATTGAATTATTCGATAACGCAATGAAACTAGGTACTAAAATTGATCGGCAATCTTTCTGCAGCAATATTTCTTTAAAAAGATAGATTTAAATTAATTAGTATCTTCAGATACGTGGTTGGTAATTTTAATACAATATAATTACTACGCAATCACGATGTTTATTTATTTAATATTCAGTTCACTCGATGTACTGTTTATTTAGCAACGAAAAAATAAACTGCTGCATTGGACAATAAAACGAGGTCTGAATATCTCTCAAGAACATTAGGTCAGAATTATTCGCTGTTAAACGAATAAAGAACGTCAAATTAATTGTCCGAGAAAATTGTTCGCGAGTATCCCAATTTATTTTATGATTTTGGTAATTATTTTCGCCGAAGGAGAAAACTTTAAATTTCGTATTACAACGTCTCATCTTCTTCATTGTGTCTCGACATTTGCCAGTAACGATCAGTCTAAAGTTTAACAGACATTAACGAACAGGTATAGTCCATGATACTTTTTAACTCCATACTCATAATTTAATTTTAGTTCAACCCACCGCCAACATTGTCCTACTACGTATTAAATCGATTCTATGTGACATAAAAAGTATTAAGTACCTTGTGTTAGATCTGAGTTACTTTACCTTATGATTCGTCAATAATTATGATCAAAGCTCACGACACCCTTAACACGTTTTACTCGAGCAATGGTAATTACCGGGCCACGAATATTTATGCAAATTCATATTGCATATTTTTATGAAGATTTGCTTGTCTGTGCAGAAATTTGTATTGCCTACACTTCTATCAGAGTATTTTACGCTTCTGTCAAATGTACATTGAATATAAACTTTGCATTATATTCTGTTCATTTTTGCGAATTACGTACATTCTATGTGTTTCTTCGTCTTGAAAATTTTCTATAAATGCATAAAAAAACCCATAATTTAGCCATAAGAAACAGTCGACTATCCGGAATTAATCGATATCGTTCAATTTATAGATGCAACTTTAACGTTTCGTCTCTCACAGTCGATAAGGAACTACGAGTAAGCAAGAATCAGCTTTTCCTCGAGCGACACAACCTCAATTAAGATATTAATAAACAGAAAAATGTTGCTTTGCGAAGTTCTGGCTTATCAACGAGGAAAAATTCACAATTCCACGTCTACAGTGAATCCCGCTGGTATTTACACGTTGCTTGAACAAAGATGATGTACATTTAATCCTACGTACGAGCGAGGCTCGGGAAACGAGATGACATGTTCGACAGGTCTACAATATCTCCTTTGTGACGCAATGAATGAGCACATTATTTCGTTATGTAAAGAAACAAAGTGAAACATTTTCTTCCTGATCGATTGTTTAAAATTTCATCAACCACCGGAATATGGTATTGGCAACTCGGTTGAAAAAAAGATTGAAATATCGTTGAGTTTTACAAGCTTTCGGCAGGATTGCTTCGTCTTCTAAGATTTTGCAGTTGCTACGATTGATTAACGATTTTTAAATTATTTTCGATAGAAGTGGAACTAATATTAAAAGTATGACGTAGCGGTAGAAAATTTGTAGCGGTGTTGGGTTATCAGATGTTTTTCACGGTAGTTTGTCTTACAGTATTGTAACGCGGTAGCAGCTTATACAGTTACAGTATTATAACGCAGCAGTTTGTTTCAATTATACGTGTTTCTATGTTTTCTCCGTTACACGTTTACCAATTTTTGTATTACGCGCATCACACGACGTAAAAAAATTAAAAGCAGAGTATTATATTTTCTAAGTTATGTCGCGTGATCCGGGTGTTTATCCTCGAGTGCACAGGAAAGATTTATTCTTCGAGAAAATATGCCGCGAATGAATTATTAGATTTAAGATAAGTTAACTATGTACACGGATAGTTTGTAATTTAAATTTGTGCTAAATAAAGTTTCTTAATCAAACGCAATATTTTATGCGTTCTTAATTTTCTTTCATAAACAATATCGTAGTATCTTATCTAATAAGAGAATGTACGTAACGTGCATCGAGAGAACCCACTTCTATTTAAAATAGGTACGTAAATACCAAGTATATACGCCTTGAAGGGAAGTAAGTATTAAAAGCTTTTAACTTTATGAAAAAATGTAGCAGTATATTTACATTTACGTATTTACACTCTGAAAATATCCAGATTTAGCAAGTAGCCTGTCTTTGAAAAATATGTAAATCATGAAAATATTTAGGAATAACCAAAAGAACGTTTTAATTGTATCTTTCCTTAGATTCTATATCGAGAATAAATCACACTTTTGTATCGTAACGTTGCCTTGAACGAAAAATTTTCGATCTCGTTAAATTGTATCGGTCGTTGATTAAAATTGTAATTTCTAAATGATCGATCTCGTCAATATGGCCATGTCGATATTTTATTAATTTCCACTTAGAAAGCGATATGTTCTTATTTGTCATCAGAATGGTTCCGAAATTTTCATCCAACCACTTTGTCACTTGTTGAACAGAAAAGATTTATAAATCTATTGGACGCATGCGATGAACCTAGCAACATAACTATAATTATTTCAAGGAATTTCTTCCTTCGTCACAAGAGACGGAAAGCAAATTTTATAAAAATTTCCCAATTATAAAATATGGTACAATTTGTACATCAACTTACGCTTGCGATTGCAAAATTATAGTCGCAGTTTGCAGTAAGAGAAAATAAATCTTCGAAGGTTCTATTTCATTTGTATATTTTATTCCATTAAAGCGAAATTCTATTATTTAGAAAATGGAATTTACTCTCGGATTACGAAACACAAAAGGAAAAAGTCGTGATTTTGAAACATCGATCATAAAGACAATAACGCTGATTGAAAGGAATGGTATGCGTGTGGGAAAACCCAATGTTTAAGATAACGGAAACTCTTTAACGTTTATCTGTTAGCATTGCGTATCAGAGTGTATAATCGGTATTAAACGCACAAGTTTCTCGCTCTAGGAATCCCCAATTTGCATACATGTGTTCGCATATCTAAATTTGGAAATACCAAAAATCGAAGCAACAAATTATACGAAGAAACGAGATGAAACTTATTTATCGAACAATGTAGGGAATTTCCAGTAGCGAAGAGCGATTTTAGATTTTCTAGAACATTGCGAGTAGACTGCGGATATTTATGCATTTGTGCTAAATATGAAAGTATAAGGACAAGGAAGTGCACAGTATATGCGTAACCTGCAAAAATATCTAAAATATTCAATCTCTTTATGATATTTAATACGCGTATTTAATACATTTTACGTTAATATTTAGTTACGTTAATAAAAATATAAACTTGCATAAAGTTTTAACTTTTAAATTTAAAACTCTGCAGCTCAATTACGAGAACAGGAACACTGTATGTTATACATGTACATGGTTATACAGATGTTATTTAAAAAAAGAATAAAACGAACAAAGATAGAAATATCTTCATGTGACAAGTTGGATTAATTTTAATAAAAAAGCGCACACATCGAGAATTGAGAATCAATGTTTCTCTTTGTTCTAATTATACGTTAACATTAAATTCAACGTTAACATTGTGCGTTATTCCGTTTAAAAACATTTTGAAGGGCAGAAATTTTATTTCGGTTGGCAAATCAGTGTATTATTATTTGCTATTTAAGTCGTTAATTGGAAAGTCGATGCGGGAATGTAAAAAAGATTTGTTATTAAAATTGTCGGGTGAATTATATACGTATGTTTTCAACATCGGCACAAAAAAATGTTCCGTCCGAGGCCGTAAAACAGATTTAAAGGAAAATATTTCACAAAACATCTAGCGAAAGCATTTAATAGAATACCATGAAATTGCAGCGATTAATTTTACAATTCATGCAATTATAATTGTCCATCTTTCAATCTGATATACGAGAAACAAAATAAAGCACTTTGTAAAATACTTGACAAATAGCTACTTGATTTGAAGCGCGAGCGACGTAACTTAAATAAAATATCATCGAATTATCGACGTTAGTTTCATAATTTGCACGATCGTAACTATTGATTTTTAATTCTGCAACATTAAACACATTGATACATTTATCGAAGTAGAGTAATTAGCAATTACGAAAGAGATAACCACTCTCCATCCGAGGCGACCACGTAGCAAGAGTTCATTCCAGGTTTCAGGGACTTACCCGTATGCTGATGAACAGACTGTCCTATATACTACACTTCATTGAGTATACACTTGTGCACACATGGTTCAACGGACACGGAGTTGTATATAAACCGCGCCAGCTAACGTTCGATCATCAGACACTTCTCAGTCTATTCTTCAATAACTTGGACACAGTCTACCGTGAAATTTTCACAAAAACTTTAGCCAAAATGGTGAAGGTCTATTTTCTTGTCGCTCTTCTCTTTGTGGCTGTAGCCGCCACCATGGCTGTTCCCGTGGGTAAGTGAACCTTCTATCAAATTAAATAACTCGCAAATTGTCACGGACGTTCAACCGTTTGACGAATATTTCTGAACATTCGTCTGAAATAAAAGTCGCTTTTTTCCTGTTCGTTGACGTTAATTTTTTAACGCTCATACTTTTCGATCCTTTAATGTCTTGTAACATTAATCTCTTGATATTTTCAATTTTCTCGTCTCAGCGGCATTCGAATTTCTACACAAATTTGACCATATTTGAACGTTATCGTATCGCTTGCTAATCTATGAGCTTTCATCAAATACGCATACGATATATTCTTCGCTATCTATTTCTAGTTTGCTTGTTTTTCTAAGAAAAATTTCTAGTCTGTCCAATAAGTATACAAAAAGTGTGGGTAGGTTTAGTGTTAAATATTACTCTGACTCGATACGAATTCGATATAAATGACTCTTAAGAAACCTTGCGCTTTTTACGTTTACGAGATAAATGAAAATCATCCAACGAGTTCAACTATTCGATCAAAAGATACGCTCGCTAGCTGTATATTTACCAGAGCTCTATGGACCATCCATCGGGAAGCTTCTCGATAATTATTAGGTATTATTCGAGAAATAATTACCGGCTATAATAAGGGTAATTGGCAGAATAATTACCAGTAAACGCAGAAAGACAAAACGTTGTTTCCTATTCGTGTTCGTTGTTAAGGACAGCGGCTTCAATGCTCCACCATCTTCGTCTTTTTCAATATCCGAGCGTTAATTCTCGATTCCTTTGTCAATTACCGCGTTTCATCTATTATACGCAGCAGACAGAAGGCTTAAAGACGGTGTTTAAATTTCAGCGGAGGAATACGAGCCTCTAGAACAGACTGGCGTCGAGGAACAAACTGGCGTCGAGGAACAAACTGGCGCCGAGGAACAAACTGCCATCGAGGGACGTGCTGACAGACAAAGAAGAGTGACCTGCGACCTTCTCTCCATCAAAGGAGTCGCTGAACATAGTGCCTGCGCCGCCAACTGTCTCAGCATGGGCAAAGCTGGAGGTCGCTGCGAGAACGGAATCTGCCTTTGTCGCAAGTACGCGATTCCTTTAATTCGACTTTTCCGAGTTGTTTCAACTTAAACGACGAATCTTGAATGTTTTGGCACGACTGTTCGACGTCTGTTGATCGAAAGCTCTCGTACGCTACACGTGATTCCGTATTAAGACCGAAGCTCGAAGTCGCGAGGTTTCTGGAACCTCGGCGACGATCAAATCTTAAACGTTCTAGCGAATCCAGCGATACTTTAGCAAATCTACCATCGATCGAGAATTCTCGCGTGTCAAGTGTAATATTTCTTATTAACAGTCGAATCAATTTCGTCGATTCGTTCGAACTTCGGCGATGGTCGAGTCTTAGACGCCCTGGCAGAGCCACTGATATTTTAGCAAACTCAATGTCCACCGTTTAACTAAATTTAATATAGTTTGAAAATTCTCGCAGGTTAAACGTTTATTAAACATAGCCAAGTTACAGTTTATTAAATTTCCAACGAATTGAATTTAAACTAAATTTTGCGTACTATAGCGCAGATTTAATAATCCTTTGGTAAATTCAACGCCTATCGAAAATTTTCGTGACACGAAATGTAACTTTTTTTTTTTTTTATAGTACCACGCGCGTTTCAGGAGAAAATTCGCGTTTTAATTCGCTTCGGAAGTTTCTATTGTTCGTCGTGTCGGACCTCGTGTCACGTTGATTATCGATAGCTCACGCTGTTACCATAGACAAAGCTCTTACTAGATGAAAATTCATAAGATTTATTATTAAAACAAGGCGAAAGCAGAATTCACAGAGCCAGGAAGCTGATTATTATCGCTGTGCGCAATCAAACATCCAAAGACAATCTCACGTCTTAATTTTGAAGTATCGTTGGAGGTAGCCAGCTTTCGTGTCATTTGGACGTGTTATAGATATTTCAAATGTTCGGTGACGAAACGATGAAATGTAGTTCGTGGTTCGAGGAACCGAAATATCGCAGAGCTACAAGATGTCACGAAACTTAGAATATTCTCACGGCAGAAAATGGGGAGTTCATGTGGTTTTTTCTCGTTTCAGGACCACCTTCAAGGAACTCTGGGACAAACGTTTCGGTTAAATCCAATCCTATCTCAATTCTACGCCAAGCTCGGACGAATTTTTCATGCAACGAGGGATACGCGAAGAAGACGCGACTACTGTCAAGAAATTACCAAATATTTACAAAACTACGCTTATTTTATTATAGTTACAGCGAATTTTTCCTTACTGAAAATTCCGTTAACGAGCTTAGTTTATTGAAAGTCGCCTTATTTGATAATACAGCTGATGCTTTTTGAGCAAACTGTTATACAGAAAATACAAAGTTATAAATAAAGTTGCGAAAGAAGGAAAAACATAAGCACCGAACGATGATTTGTCTATCCTCCGTATTTTATCCGCGATTAATAACCAAATGAAACTTAATAGGCTAACCGTGAAATTTGATACACGAGAAATCTCAGCTCCGTGTAGAATAAGTTTTTATAAAAAGTACAATTCCAAGGACGATGGGCGATAGATCGATTCGATTATTCGCAGATATTTGTTTATTCGTTTCCGAATGAAGAAATTGACTTTGGTAATTTTATTTCTCCGATATGCGACAACGCGAAAGAAAGGAAGGATCTACATTTACTTGCGCTATATTCTGAACTCGTAATCGCTTTGGTCGATAATTCCAATTTTAATTTCATTTTCGTGTATCTGCATTTCAGGGACCTAATCCACAGCGTAGCCGCTTTCAATTTAATAAGAAACGCGCTGCAAAGGAAGATCAATGTTTGTAGTGCTTCATAACGAAGGCATTACCCATTTCATTTTAATTCTCGTGAATTTTCCGTTTGCTCCCGTTGATAAGCTACATCGCGCGATACTCGCTCCCTTCTTAATATCCTTCAGATTTAATTCAATTATTAGGGTTGCGCTGGGTTTAGTTTCTGTCCTACCATTATCCTCCGTTTTATTTCCTTCACTTGTACGACTAAATGAAAGTAGTTCGTGATTTACCATCGTGTTCATGGTAAATAAGAATAAAGAATAATGAAAAAGGAGAAGACCGAGCGTAGCCTGTTTAAGGATTACAACGGAGATCGTGGCGATATCGTTCAAGATTAAAAAAGTAGATTTTCAGCAAAATCTTGATCGTTCATTTGGCGGAAGATCGATCTTTCAAAAGTTGATTGTTTAAAATTGAATCGAGCGAAATACGTCATTACGATTTAACGAATATTAGGTGTATAAATCGTAAACGTTAATTTCAAACTAGCGTGTTGGCTTGTCTGAAATGATATTTAATAATCGTAATCTGCGATTGTGTTGTGATTTTCAAGTAACGCGAAATTCTGGAAAAATCGTTCTCGTAAGCAACAACAATTTCCATTGATAATCAGATTCGCTTATCGGATATTAATGACGGAATCTGTTATATGTTATCGATGTGTACGACTGATGCGTATATCAATATTATTCGTAATATTTGATTGTTCGAAGTACAACTAAATTTTAACAAAATTCCCCCGTAATTCCTTTTTCTAATCGTAGAACCTCATCCGCTTCATCCGCGATATTTTTCGTTAAAAAATACACACGTAAAATTTTTCTTGACGATTACCGCACGATCGTACATCGTTTGGTAATAATAATCCGTATCCACTGCAATTATTTCGAGCTTCGTAAATAACTACGTATAGCGATTAATCAGTCACGCCGTTCTTAACCGCATCGAGATAAAGCATACGTGCTCGTTGACCTAACAATCACGGAACAAATTACCATGCGCAAAATACCTACGCATTAAATACCCATAAAGAATGACCGTTTATGTTGTTACTGGAAAATATTGCCATCCGATATATACGAGGCTGGTGCGTGAATTATTTCTGCAATTATACATAAACAAAACGTAGGTATAAATTCATCGGCTGCCATATCGAGCAAGCAAATCGATTTATTACAGATTTCTGTTTTCACGAAGTGACAAATTGCAAATCGATTTTCAGTTTTCCTGTATTCGAACGACGAACATTTTTTAAATTCGCGCGTCTGTTGCTCCTCCCGCGAGGAAAAGGAACGACGCAGAGATACAGAAGAACATCGTTTTATTTACCAAGACAGTTACTCCTAGTTCGATAAATCTTCTCCTTTTATTCTACGCATCTTCCCTTTCCTTTGTAAAAAGAGCAACAGAGCTTTTTTCGTCCCTCAAACGTATAACTTGATTTCTATCTCAGATTTTAGACGCTTGTCGCTATTCCATTTCACGAGACGGCCAAGCAAACTCTGTGCTTCTTTCATAGAAGAAAAGAAAGATACAGACAATGTAAAAAAAAAAAAAAAAATTATTAATCGAAATGAATAACTATCAATGCCACTATTCTGATAAATAAAATTACGATTCTGTGTAGCTCCGTAATATTTTTCTCGTAGAAGAAACGTCAGAACGTTTTCGCTTATCCGATACATTACGCAGTAAACGGGAAATGATGGAGGAAATTTATGAAATGGCAAAAATTGATATTTTCAAACGTTTTTCGAACGAATTTAATCTCATTCGATCGTCTAACCGAATTATCTTCGACAAAGGTTGGAGAAATATAGAGAATGGGGATAAAAATATAAGATTTCTCGTCGGAGAATTGCAGGGGACAAGAAGAATAATTAATCTGGACGATCGAAGCCGAATCTTATATTGACTCGAACGAATCTTCCAATAAATTGACTTATTTTAATCATCGAGAAATTCTCTTTGCCCGAAGCTAATATTTGAAAATGGCTCTTTATCCAAGCGTATTTCATCGCTATTAATAAAATCCGATATTCGAATCGATATAAAAATACGCCCTAATCTAAAATCGTCCTCTAACAATCACCACCACAAATCCAAACCTCCGTCAAAATTAAAATCAACCGAATCTCTTTCTTCTTCTTGCCAAAGAAACGTCTCCTCTATTCGCGATAAAAAGAAAAAAGAAATAAATTTCTCCCTCGAAAGCATCGAGCATCCGACGTATGAACGACCTCGGAGAAAACTCGCCGCGTACTATCTTTTTGCGTAGAAAAGGCTTAGTCCGAGAGAGGAAGTTTGAAAGACCGCGAACGAACGAAAGAGAGACGAACGTATAAACGAGAACGAAAGTAAGAGAGAGAGAGAGAGAGAGAGAGAGAGCGAAAGAGAGAAAGAAAAAAAGAGGAATTTGGATCGGTAAAAGAGCACGAAAGGAGAAAACACGACTGGAAAACCAATATGCCTTGTGCTTCGGTGTGCAATTAAAAGGTCGAGAGAGTTTACTGTCGATATTTTTCGACCAGCAATTATTGGAATCTTTTCCTCGTGCTCCTCCTCTCCCCTGATATACAGCCAAGGTATAACCGGATCGGACTCGCCACGATCACGATAGTCCAGCAGGACTCTTCTGCATGAAGAGCCCTTCAGAAGCGGACAAATGCGGCCACTATATGCACTTATGGTTCTTTCCACGCTTTCATTAAAAATTGGACTCTGCTCTCCAAAGCACCTTCTTCTCTCTTTTTCTCCCTTTTCCCTCCCTCTTCCCCTTTTCATCCGCGCATCCGTCTATTTCTTTTCAATTCCTATAGACCTGTCCTCGTTCAACGTTCGCCTCTATTCTTGCACATCGGTCCAGGCCAGGCTCCGGCTCTCTTTTTCCTCCCTATCCTTTTTTTTGCCACTTCTCGTGGCTCGCGTGGATCGCCAGGATATAGCTCGATGTCAGTCATATTCGTGACTGGCTTTTCATCTTTGTTCGTTCGCCGGGGCCCGTGCTGTGTTCCGTTGAAAATTATTTCCTCCGCTATTCCGCGCCGGGCATTTCGGCCTCTTCAGCTGGAATTCGGATAGCCGGATAGCCGCGATGAATCGCGAATAACCACCGCGTACACCGCACCCAACTTTCCTCCCGTGGATAACGTTCGTTTTCCGCGTTAAATCGCTCGCGGTCGATCGCGACGATATCCACTCTTTTAATTTCCTCTGCTCGTTTAAGAAGATTTTTCCCGTTGATCCGTCGCGCGATCATCGTTTCTCTGCGATTTCACGATCGATCGTCGTTAACACCAAGTTTAACGAACATCGAGCCGTGACATTTGCATCGACGAAATTGAAACGAAGAGCGAATCTACAAAACTGTAATCGTTGCAAACGGGAGGCAACGATCGTTTGTGTGAAACGTTTCGGTGGCGGAGGAGAGATTGGTCGCGTTGACTCGTGCCACTAACGAGGTCGAATAGAAACGACTTTTCCGATAATTCTCTTCTTCTCTGTGCGTTATGCTCGGCGAATTTCACTACTACGTTAATACGGTCGGCGACGTTATTTTTACGTACCGTTGATTTAGTCGGTGAATTCAACTAAAAACGCCAGCCACGTCTATAGTTTTACTTCTTACACGTACAGGTTTCCTGCGTGCACGTAGCAAAATGAAATTTCATAACAAACGAAACAGGTGCAGGTTTTTCTTGTAAAAGGCAACAGAAATTTTTCCCGATTGTTCGCAACGATATTTCGTAATTCCATGTGTACGCGCGTATACGCGGAACTCTATTTAAAGAGAAAACGGTTTATTTTTTAATAACGTCACGTATGGATTCAAAAAATCCGATTGTTCAACGTACGCGGCAACGTTTCATATTACCAGAAAGTAAATAGAATAATACGAAAAGCTTGGCGCGATTCGCGAACTTGCGCGCGCGTTGCCTCGTAACTTGGGAATCGTTTCTAACGATGGAAGTTAGCAATTAAACGACCAGGCTAAAAATCGAATGCTTTTTAATCGTCAAAGTAATACACGTATATTACTGCCGCGAAGCAGTCTACGGCTTTCTTTATTTCCATCTGAATCCGATGAATATTAATTCTTATCGAAATGTCAAGAGAAAGAAACATTATTTTCCCTGATAGATATTAGAGAGAGTTTTCGTACAGCGAACGTATTAAACGATTGATCGTCAGCTTTATCAATATATGGAAAACGCGGTTTTGCATCGTACGATAATTTCCTCCGCTTTTTTTTTTTTTGAGGGAACGTTGTTGACGCGAGTGAAAACGCCGTTCGAAAGTATCTGCCTGCCGGGACAAGTTCAATTTTTGTAAATTCGTTCGATAAACAACTACATGCGATCTAATTCACGCCATTTTTCGTTCCTTTTTTTTTTTTCGGCGCACACACGTGCGTTATTAAATACACGACGGGGAAAAAACGCAGCTGCGAGCTGAAATTGCGCGCCACGCCAACAACAAATCTCCGATGAAATTTCGCATTGAATTTATAACGCGTTGCAATTTCTGGCAGCCACGGTCGTTCGCCGGAAATTCATTCGGGCTCGTCGCGTACGCGCGTGCTGGTCACGTAGCCAGGATCTTCGATCGCTCGCGAAGAGATGTCTCCACTTACGCGTGTTTCTACCTGCAAGTTGAATCTCCCGATGCAGACAATCCTGTCGCTCGCAACCAGCGTACGACAGGCACATCTCGCGATCGCTAGAACGAGATATTCGTATTTTCCGCTGTATAAACCGATCACCACGAACATGTCGAAATTTAACAATTTCGATGCTTTCTGCCATTCGATACGCAGAAATTTTCTCAGAATACAAATTTCCCATTTTTCCACACAATGATACACGTCGTGACCGCGTGTTCAAACACGTGACGCATAGCTGAAAGGATTAAATTCGCTTGCGAACGCGTGATTACGGTATTCGATTTCGAAGGGGCAATCGCACGGCGATACGCTCGCTTTTACGGCCGAAAATCACCAAATCACGCGTTGTTAACGGAACGCAATCGTCGATTGCGAAACAGCGGCTCGCGATTTGCATTATTCTCTAACTTTTGCCGCGCGATCATTTTCCAAACGTACACACCGTCTCGCCAAAGTGTTTCAACCACACGCTGCTATATACGCAACTTCGACGTCTATATCGTACGCGTTCTACGAAACATTTTGAATTTTCATTAGCACCGTAACGAGACACGATTGTATTGGCAAAGTTTGCAAGCGATTCGAACACGTACGTACAAGTTACAAGATATTTATCGTAAACTTCTGGTATATACCGCAAGATATACAGGGTGGTTGGTAGCTGGTGGTGCAAGCGGAAAGGGGGTGATTCCAGGCGAAAAAAGAAGTCGGAAATATAGAATAAAAATTGTTCGTTCGAGGCTTTGTTTTCGAGAAAATCGACTTTGAATTTTCGCTCGGTACGCGTGCACTTTATCGCGTCTCGTTATAACGGATCTCACTGTAGATCATCGTCTCGATCGACGTTATGTTGATAAAAACTTCCAATTTGACCGAAGTGTTTTCCTACCTATTAACTTACTATCCGACTTTTTTATTCTATATTTTCGACTTCTTTTTTCGCCTAGAATCACCCCCTTTCCGCTTGCACCACCAGTTACCAACCACCCTGTATATCACAAACGCGTCTAGCAAAACCGCTTAGAACGTAGCACGTGCATGGTCGTCTTCAGCGTATAACAAGCGTCAAGTGTGCACCGAAACACACTGAATGTCGCGATTTATTACTGTATAATAATAATAATCGACTGTTTCAATACGTTTGTACGAAGTATACGCTTGTATCAAGTAACTTGCGATTTCTGCGTATACTATACTTTCAGATTCACTTGTTTCAAACTCTACTGATATTAGGTTGTCCGAAAAGTGTCTTTCTTTTACGGACACGTCTTTTATAACGATGCATCTTTACACAAACACGAAACCTAATCCGTCGAACGTTGTGATGTTTATCTTGATAGAACAAACTAGATCATACGTAATTCGATAAAATTGAGGTGGTTATGGGTGCAATAATGAATCAGTCGGTTTTAGCTCAACAAAGTTTATTATATTTATAGTCGCTGAAGTCGCGCGGTACAAAACTGTTCGTTAGACTGTTCGGCGTGACGGTCGGAAATATTCTGTTTCGTATACGATTGCCTCTTGTCGAAGACGTCTCGGTGGACCGCCCGCTAATCGTTGCGTTATACTTCCCGTTGCCTAGCTGTTACCCGAGACGACGGTTTACAATGTATCTATCGCCACGAAATAATATAAAACGACAAATGCGCATCCATTATTTCCTTATGAAACGAAAGAAACTTTTCTGACGACCTAATATAATCGCGATAGTCGAGTTGCATAACGGTGCAAAAATGTTTTGTGTAACACGCGCAATACATTCGTAAACGTTAATTGGATAGGGCGATAAGAGCAAGGGAAGAAAAGGAGAAGTGCGTAATCACAGAGTTCGTAGATCCGAGTAGTTTAGCGTAGTTTAGGTTAACAGGATCGAATAAGTAGGTATAGACAGGTGTTTCGATATAAGTGGAAGGATGTTAGCAAGAAGAGTAGACATCGAGTACCGTCCAAGAGACGTCCAAAGAATCGAGGTACGTGCGGCGTACGAAGTAGAAGTCTAAGGTCAGAAAGATACGAAAGATGGAACGTAAGTGTGCGTAATTTAGTATATTTCGTAATAAATAATTTAGTAAATTACGTAATAAATAATAATAATATTCGTAAAAGATATGTAAGTAAGCGTTCGAATATTTTCACGAGCCTGTGTATTCTTGTATTTTCGCTTCATCGATTTCTCGTCACACGAAAGTCGTTCTCCTTTTATTTTTCCTATATTTCAATCTCGCTCTTACTTTAACGAACAAGAAGAATCCGCAAACGAAAGTCTCTCGCGTGTTACGAAGATGTTCGATACAAAATTTTCAAGAACGATATATCGTATTTTCTTCAGACTCGAGACGTCTTTAAACGTGGGAAACGGTCGTGTAAAACGACCGAGTAATAAATAATACGTATGAATATAACATTAATGAACAATAACGAATATAATAACAATGAATAATCGTAATAATCGTACGAAACTCTGGGAACAAACTGCAGGGAATTATCTTATCTATCTATTAGCCAAAGTCGCAACCGTGTCGAAAGGTTGCAGACATCGCGTAGAGGCGAGCGGTCGACGCTGGTGTCCCCGAAACGAGTGACCGGCTTGGAAATAATGCGATCGCAGGAGCGCAGGTCGGTTTGGTCGGTACGCGAATTAACGCTCAGGAAATCGGATTACGTCGTGACCCACAGCACTGACTGTCTACTAACTCTTGCATTAGCCTCCGTTCGAGCAAATTGCGTTTAGCCTGGGCCGAGAGGAGAGGACGATCGGCTTGCCTGCAGTACTCGACCGAGGTAAATTGCTAATTCGCGACTCGCAGAAATAACGTGGCCGTGGAAATACGCGGCATTTGGTCGACCAGACGCGGTTGCTCCCTTTCATTATCGCCAACAGCTCGTGCTTTCACGGTAGAACTTATAAATCGATAGCAATGCTGCGCTGATTCGAAGTCTGTTGGGACGAGCGTTCCAAGAGGATCGCCCTTTGTTTCGCTTCTATCCCTCTTTCTCCTTTCTTATTCTCGCAATCGGTAATTTTAGAGTTATTAATTAGAGAGTATCGATCGATCGTGGATTAATCAACGCACTGAATGCGCCACGCAAAATCGAGGGCCAGGGGTCGCGTGGAATTTCCTTCAACGACGTATTTATCCGGGCGTCGTGCGAAAGAAAAGAGGAAATACCGATAGCTTTTGTAACTGCCAGGACCGAAGAATAGTGGAAAATATTGGCTATTCGTAAGGAAGCTTAATGACAGGTTTAACATTCGCATTGGTTTTTCGTAGGACCGAGTGGCTTTTAGATAGAAACGTAGAGTTTACGGCTTTACGAAACGAATTATTTTATCGGTCAGCTGGCCGAACCAGAGTTTCGTAAATTTGCTTGAATTTTATCGGCGCGGTTGCGTTCTGAATTCTGACTTTCTTCTTGGGTATATCGAAAGATCGTAAAGATAGGCGAAACGTAGGAAAAAATCGACTTGAAGCTTTTAAGCTTCGTCTGAAATTTCCCGCATGCACGTTCATTGGAACGCGAAGCACTCGCATAATTGCACGCTTTGAACTGCCACCAAGAAACGGAGAAATCGTGGAAACTTACGTTTCCTCCGAGTAAGATCTTCCTTGCTTCTTTCTTCGACTCGCCCGCTTCTACGATAAGAATCGGATTTGTTCTCCTTATTGAGCCATACGCAGTACGCGTTTTGAACGTATCTCAGACGAACGTGTTCCGTTTGCAAGGACAAACCGTGCTCGTCGCAGTTAATTGAATCCCTCGAGGGTACGTTCAATTGTCCGTTAGGAAGTTAAACAGATAATTAGACAAATTGGCAAACCGATCGGTGCAAACAATCACGTTTCCATGAGGCGTGCCACGTGGTAACTCTTTACGATTGTTGCACCATCGATTGGAACCGTCGCCCTCGATGATGTTGCGCAGCATATCGTCTTACTCGTCCTTCTATCGCGATCATCCTTCTGCAAGCAATTTTCTCTTGTACGACATGTTCGTCAAAATAATATCTCTTTTCCTTTATTTGTGGTCCAAGCAAAATATTTTTTCTTTTTTTTATTTTATTTAGAGAAAATTACAATCAATTCTAAAAAAGAATTTTTAGTAAGTTTTTCTGGCGTGTTACAATGTCACGAGTATAAAGAGTTTATCGCATGTTTGATTCTAATTGAATCTAGTGCTTAAATCTAAGGGATAGTGTTCTTTTAGCCTGCGGATCTGGTCCGTCGTGTCAAGTAATTGAGTGACTAGAGGGTTTTGGTGGTTGTTAATTTTTGTGCTGTGTCTATTACTGAATTTGGATATTTCTTCTTTGACCGTGGGTATCTTGAGGTCGCGATGTATCGTTTCGTTGGTAACGTACCAGGGTGCGTCTAATAAGGTTCTTAGTGTTTTCGATCATAGCTGGCTTAAGCAAAATATACCAACGACATTTTTATACCTGTAGTGCAGTGTGTTATCTATTTGCTCGAAACACGTGTCTCTCTCGAATCAGTTTATTACAACGCTGAAACGTAAACTACTACCAGAGTTGGTAAACTAAACTGTCCTGCGATCATTCAACCGGATGACACGCGTCTATATCTGGCTTAATACACGCAAAGCTCTCCGTTACTTAACGCTAAACCTACCGACACTTCTTGTATGCTTATTGACCGCGATAGGCAGGACGGACTACGAATTTTTCTTAGAAAAAAAAGCAAGTTGTTAGGTTACCCGGAAAGTTTCTTTCATAAGGAAACAACGAATGCACGATATTTTTGTTTCATATTATTTTCCCGAATCACGTATGATCGCAATAATAGAAAATGGATCATACGCGAATCAGTAAAATAATAGAAAACGAAATAATCTCGTGCGCCTATTGTTCCCTTATAAAACGAAAGAAACCCTCCGCACAACCTAATAGAAATAAATACCGAAGGATATATTGTATGCATATTTTATGAGGAAAATTTTCTTTTATAAGGAAACAACGGATGCGCGACATTTTTCGTTTCATATTATTTTCCCGAATTACGTATGATCGTAATAATAGAAAATGGATCATACGTGAATCGGTAAAATAGTAGAAAACGAAATAATCTCGCGCGCCTATTGTTCCCTTATAAAACGAAAGAAACTCTCCGGACAACCTAATAGAAATAAATACCGAAGGATATATGGTATGCATATTTTATGAACAGTCACGGGAAGCGATTTGGTAACGTTTAAATATGGTAAAATTTGCGTAGAAATTTGAAAGCGGTCAATTTGACCGCTACGGCAGGTTTAGCGTTAACAAGGAAGCCGAGCAGCAAAAGATACGCGCACAGAGTGGCAAAATAATTCCGCCTGTCGAATACCGTAGCGAAGCACGAATGGCCACGCAAATGATGTCCGTAGGGGATCGCTTCGGTAAACGACCAGCCGTGCAGCTGACAAACGTCGCTTCGAGGTAATCTTTGTCCTGTTGCTACTTAACGCGTCGCGTTTCCTGCTCTATGTAACGCAGAGGGTTGCGGTAACGCGTATCGTGGCACGTATTTGGCTTACAACGATTACGAGAGGATCATAGCAAGCCCGTTCGATCAATCAGCTGTTCAGGTATTAGCGTTTCCTGGCACGTACCGGCCGGCGATGCGTTCAACTTGCTATCGTTGGCTGGCATTCCAACAGCTGGGTCTCGTCTTTACCATATCCGAACAGCCGTGTTTTCCTTCTTGGCTCGGATTAGCGGAATTCCAGCGTTGAAGCCACTTTCATGTCGATCGACCCGACATTTTTTTGCCTTCGATTGCTATGCGAATGGGAGGTTTTTTTTCTATCTTGCCACGGATGCGAGAACAGAAGGAAACCGGCAGGTTCATAGTCGCGATGAGCGAATCATTTTCTTTCGTGTTCTCTTTCCTTTTTATCGAATCTTCGTATATGAAGTTCACGAGCGATAACGTTTGCATTAAGGCTTTGCGAGTTCTTGGCGACGAAGATCGTATCGGTATTTGATCCTCTTTAAACGATTAAGGTAAACCTTAAGCTTTAGTTTAGCTTGAAATATTCGCAGGAGACGTAGGTCGGGCTTGAAATGTGCGACGAGCGCTGTAGAAACGGTTCCAAACGATATGGAAAAAGACTAACCGAAGGAAATGTTGCTCGATTACATCGGTATTACGTATTAAGAAAATCTTACACGCTATGGGTATCGATAAGTAACTCTGTACGACGTATAATAAAGCAAATGAAGTTTCGCAAGTAAATTTTACTGCTTATAATTTTCCGATTACGCTATTTAAATCTAAGTTCTAAGGAACAAGCTGTCGACCTACGATTTGCAATTTATTAATCTTAGGAAATTATTGCACAAGGTGGTGCGTGTGTTACGTTTGCGTTGATAATATCAGCAAACATAATTCTCTATGCGATAGTTGCACGACGCGTTTTATGTAAAACACATGCACTTTGCACCTAAATATACGCAAATATATCAAAAGTATCGAACACAACGACAAGTATTATTCGCTTATAATTTGCATCTTTGTATCTTGATTTTTAATCGTCTTTTTTCTTAATAACGTTGCGTATGTGCAGCGCGTAATCCAAATTTCCGATGTCTCAGCGTAGATTAGGTCTAACAGAGTAATCGACTATTTCTACCTCGCGGCTTAATCTTTCCAATACGACGAACTAATTCAACGCATTTCGATTTACGAACGTAAAAAATATTCTACCGCAATACGGGTGTATTATTGATCCAACTTCGCCTATCAAATGGAAATAGGTTTATTCAAGATCGATAGATAGTAATTTAAAACTAAAATTGAAAATTTTCATTTGGTCGAACGAACATTCAGACAGCAAATCGGATCAACACGGTTAAGCTGATTAGAAACACTTGCTACTAATCGACATCGGATTACATTAGGTAACAATTTACATAGGTACATTCAGACGATAATTAATTTACGATAATAATAGAGCGAATACTTCAGTTTCGTAATTTAACAGCGGTGAAAATACCGATTTACGTGAAGCAATCGCGTAGCATCGACGTGAGCCGTGGACGTGAGGGAAACTTCGTTACAGGTGTCGTTATTACGACGTGTCGCGGTATTAGAAACTGTCGTTGCACCGTTAGAAATCACTTGTGCGATCCTCGTTCCACGATACGCTGGTTATTTCGCCAGCGAAACCTCAATTAGCAAATCTGTAATATCGTTAGCGCAACGTGATAATCGTAACATTAGCACTGGCAACTTTGTTCGCTGTTTCGTACTGTTACGCAATAACGTTGGGAATAAGGAAACACGCTTCCCGTACAAATGTGCGTTACACAGATTCGCGTTTACCGAGTCGCGTTCAACAACAAATTTACGAGACTAACAAATTCACGCTGGTTCAGTCTGAGTGCGCGACGCAGCGAAAGAATCTTTCCGCGCGTAACGCGACGATTTCAGGATTAATTGCAACGATAATTTACCCTTGAAACTTGCAGCCTTAAAATCACCCGCTTAGATACGTTCCAACGACAATGTACGAACAATTGCGTATCGATTCAACAAGACGGATCTCGCTAATTGCTCTTCATTCAAGCCACTTACACTGTCGCGTCCGAGTTTCGTCCACGTATCGGGTACAATACGTGGCGCAGCATAAGCAGACGCTCTTCTAACGAGAATCTATTCTCGT
Source organism: Bombus confusus (assembly GCA_014737475.1). Taxonomy (NCBI): domain Eukaryota; kingdom Metazoa; phylum Arthropoda; class Insecta; order Hymenoptera; family Apidae; genus Bombus; species Bombus confusus. The sequence continues at coordinate 2,946,088 of JACXIV010000008.1, read as the reverse complement.
TCGATGGATCGTGGAAGCGACCGAGTGCGTAACAAGGGAAGAGATTTATTCGACAGGCTACGTGCCGTATGACCGGCTAAAGGGTAAAGTAAGTCAGGATAATGCTGGCCGTTCGTTTTCCAGTAATTGATATTCCATTCATAGGATTGGCGAGACAGGGATCGCAATAAAGTTGCGTCGCGCGGTTAACCGACCGCCAGTTAACTCACGCACTCGGTTAACCATGGCGGTTGGCATGGTTAACCATTGCTCGATTTTGCTTTATTAATTCATACGATCTACGTAACGTTCGTGCTATTAATTTTATTCCTTCGACCCATCCTTCTAAACTTCTGTTTCGACGTAAAATATCGGCAGCTTTAAAACGTCGAGTTTCTATCGTTGTACGCGGACCGCAGATTCTGACGCGTTTATGGGAAACTCGAAGATGCAAAGACGTAGAGAATGCGCGTGTATGCACGATGATCTGTGGACGTAAACGATCTTCAACCGCGTTAATCATAGTCTGAAAACGCTATGATGATGGAGTCATCCCATCGGGAGATGCTATCGAGTAGAGAAACAAGGTTAGGAATTGGGAATTTTTACGATTATCGAATTATCAACGTACTTGCCGCTGATTGAACTCGATTGTCCCCGTCACGAAGGGACGTTAATGGCGAGATGGATAGGCGATCGATTTGCCAGGCATTTTCCACTCGGTATGAAATTATTACAATGCCGCGTTTAATTAAGTTGAACGAAGTAAAAGCGATTCGAGTTGGCGAGTACGCAGGCGGCTAAGAATTATGGCAACCAGATACAAGAACGTTCCAAGTTGATTGCAGCTTCGATGTTGAATAATTTCACCGCTAGTCGCTCCTTTTAGGAAGTAAACGCGCGTTCGATAAACTTCCGTTTCTACTTTTTAAACGTGCGATCATTCGACGTCACAACGCGGGAGTTAAGTTTTCATTGTCATTCAGATCGATGCGTTTCATTCTTTCGAAATTTCCTGTCGATTCCGAACGGGAAACATTTTGTCGGCAAATATTATGACCCGATGCACGAATTCAAATTTCAACAAAACTTCATCAATGACGTATATTTCCATTTCAATTATTACACGTGCCCTGTTTACCCGATTCGCGTTACATCCAATACATTTTTCCTGAAAAGAAAACAAACTGCACGGGTACACTCGTACCATCGCTGTAATTAACTCGGTGCTTTAATCCTATATACGAGGAGTACGTTTTTATCGGCTTTCTGATTTTGATGGTATCGGTTAGTCGGAAAATATTTACTTTAATATGACAACAATTTGTCCAATTGAGAAACATAACTCTTTTAACGAAGGAAGCTTTGTCAAACAAACAAGCTTGCTTGGCAATCGATATCGTTAAAACATCGATAGTTCGGCATATCTGTTTGATTCTAACATGAAAGAAAAGAGCGATTTAAGTACTGGATTGTCGCAAAAGTTTCCCTCGTTTTCTAAGGAAATAACAGATTATTTCGTTCTATTGCTAGAAAATGGATCCATACGTAATTCGATAAAATAATACGAAACAAACAACGTCGTGCATCTATTATTTCCATAGAAAACGAAAGAAACTTCTGGCACAACCTAATATGGAATTTTCTGAAAAGCGGAGAACGTCTTTTATGCGTTTTCTCTGCGATGTTTAGACGAAATCACTTTCCTTCGTATTTCTTCTTCAACGTGTACATCTGATAACGAATCTGAGAATTTGCCTTTCATTGTATCTGAATTTATATATTTCTTTCAAAAGGGAAATCTGTAATTTGTTCGTGTAGAGTCGTAACGCGAATTTTCAATAGAGTCGACGAGAAAGATACTTGTAGATTTTTTCGAAATTTCAGCTCTTCTTCCAGAACCGTCTGAGAGTCAGAGTCGTGAATTGCGATTCAATCTCTAACCTATATAACGAACGAAAACTATTACACAATATTATGTCTCCTTATATTATGTACATCAGTATATGTACATGCGCATAGTAATTTGTTCGTGTAGAATCATAACGCGAATTTTCAATAGAGTCAATGAGAAAGATACTTGTAGGTTTTTTCGAAATTTCAGCTCTTCTTCCAGATCCGTCTGAGAGTAAGAGTCGTGAAATGCGATTCAATCTCTAACCTATATAACGAACGAAAACTATTACACAATATTATGTTTCGTTATATTATGTACATCAGTATATGTACATGCGCATAGTAATTTGTTCGTGTAGAATCATAACGCGAATTTTCAATAGAGTCAATGAGAAAGATACTTGTAGGTTTTTTCGAAATTTCAGCTCTTCTTCCAGAATCGTCTGAGAGTCAGAGTCGTGAATTGCGATTCAATCTCTAACCTATATAACGAACGAAAACTATTACACAATATTATGTTTCGTTATATTATGTACATCAGTATATGTTCATGCGCATAGTAATTTGTTCGTGTAGAATCATAACGCGAATTTTCAATAGAGTCGACGAGAAAGATACTTGTAGGTTTTTTCGAAATTTCTGCTCTTCTTCCAGAACCGTCTGAGAGTCAGAGTCGTGAATTGCGATTCAATCTCTAACCTACATAACGAACGAAAACTATTACACAATATTATGTTTCGTTATATTATGTACATCAGTATATGTACATGCGCATAGTAATTTGTTCGTGTAGAATCATAACGCGAATTTTCAATAGAGTCAACGAGAAAGATACTTGTAGGTTTTTTCGAAATTTCAGCTCTTCTTCCAGAACCGTCTGAGAGTCAGAGTCGTGAATTGCGATTCAATCTCTAACCTATATAACGAACGAAAACTATTATACAATATTATGTTTCCTTATATTATGTACATCAGTACATGTACATGCGCACATTCACGTCACAATCGCGTTACACTCCGTAACAATATCTAAAATTCATTCCTCAAGTTCGTTTCCTAAAATTCTCCACGCAAACTCGCTTCGCGATTTAAAATCCAATCTCCTGATAAACGTAACCAGGATTATTTCCAAATTGCCACAATCTCCTGAAACGCCCTATTAAACTGAAGGAAAGTTTGCTTTTGTCCGATAATCTCTAAACTCGTCTACTCCGCTGAAACATTATCGTATAAACCTAACCCATAAATCTCCTCGCAAACGCCTAATAATAAGAGATAAAGGAAAGTTACTTTCACCCAACAGTCTGCCGGTTCTTTCACCCCAAACTTCGTCAAAGCGTCAGCGAATCTTTCGCGGTATTCGTTCCGCGAGTATCATCCGCGATTCTATGTAGCAAAGTAAGCAAGAAAATCTTTGGCGGAGGGAAAATCGAGATCGTGAAAGCTTTTGCCTGTTCAGGTCTACATTTAATTCGGTTAGCTGTCCGGTTGCGAGAACGCGCGAGCCGGTAACGAGCAATCTGGCCGCGGAAATGATTTCATTGTTCGGCGAGAGCGATAGCCACGACGACGATGGAAAAAAGAAACGTTGGAGAAAGAAAGGAAGAGGCCGGCCAGTGCGCGGTTCGAAAAGATTTATCGGTTGGAAGGAGCACTTCATACTAACTTCATCTGTATTCTTTGGTCGAAACTGGCGCGCAGGGGCCACGAATAATTCGATTCTATCGGTTTTGCCGAGTTCGCGGAGTACACGGGCAGAGATTTACGGTAACGAGATCACGAAACAGGAGGAGGAAAAGGAAGACGAGAAACGCTATGGTCGAAACAACCGGACCAACGGCAACCAGATGGAATTTCGTCAGCAGCTGAAACCGCCATTGAATATCTTTCTGCAGTAATTATGTCCGCCGCGTGACAGCTGTGATTAAATGGCCGATCGATCGGCCATAATTCAGCGGGACTATCAGAAATCGTGTTACGCCGATGTATCTCTTTGTAAGCAGTGCGGCGCACGATTTCTGGTTCGACGAAATCACCATTTTAAAGGAATATTCGCATCGAAATAAAATTGCAAATGGAATGGCTTCTGGGCCTTTTTTTTAAAGAATCAAGTATCTAGAAATTTGTCGATAAAAGAGATAGTCAAGGTTAATAAAGTTTTACGCGTGAAACGCATATTCGTACGAAACGTAACAACGCGACGCGGTAATATAATAATTTGGCGTGTTAAGTTCGTGTAAATTGCAATTCGAAATTGTAATGTTCGTATTTTGAATACGTTAGAAGGAAGAGTAACGCATCGAGAAGGAAATCACACAGGGTGGAATTCTTTTGAAATTATTTGAAATATTGTAGGCAGACGAATCGACAGATATTTGCACTCGCGTCGTCTTTTATTATGCATACGTACGTTATTACATCGGTATCGCGAATACTTTTGATCTAAGAGTATTTTTGATTGCATTGGTTTCAACGACCGAGGCGGAATTTCTTAGAATTTTCGCGGATGACGAGTTCAATCGTATCACGGAAAGGTGGTCTTAAAGCGTTACGGCCGATTGATCCGGCTGGCTCGCGAGATAAGAAAAAAGGAAAGCTGATTATGAAAGAGTTACCGTGCATGCGGCGATGAGATAAAAATATTCGAGATGAAATAGAACGTTCGACGCGGAACGGGAGACGACCGCCATCGGGTTAGATAGAAATTTATACATCATAAAATTTTCATGGCTCGCGGACAACTTCTTGTTGGAGCTCTGATTAATCCTTTATATTCGATTTGAATTTGCATATCGATATTCCAGGCTATATTTATACGGATTAGATATATCAGACTTTCCGGTTAATCTTTCAACAAGTGAATTTTCTTATAGTCGAAGTCGAATCAGCTTTTGCTTTCGGAAATGTTATTTCTGAAAATGTAAAAATATATTTGAAATTCGAAGAATTTGAAGTTCGTACCGGCAAATAACTTTCAGTTTGTGTATAAAATCAACGAAACTTTTTAATCCAATTAATTGCTTTCCGTACAACGATACGAATTCCACGTAGTGAACGTAACAAACAATTTGTATAAAGGATACAAATTTTATTTTATATCTTTCCGCCTTTTCTGTATTTGCAACATTTCTCGTATCTTTCTATTTATTCTCTCAATATTTACTCTCACAACATATTGTCAATTTCATCGATCAAATTATAACAATAAAAACGCAAACACGAATTACATCAATTTACGTTTCCTCTCGTATCGTTAATCAAACACAACGATATTTGTATCATTTAACGCGTAAAAATTGTATCATTAATTAACGAACTCTGTGACGACGCAATTCCGTATACGCAATGCGTCAATTCTCAGTCCTACAATCGATAGTAATTATTTTTCTAAATTCTTTTCAGCCTTTATGACTTCCCAGCGAATATCGATTGTACGTATCTTCGAAATTTACGTGCTACGCGTTTTCCCTATCTTCCCAGGAGTTTGGTATAGAAACCTGCTCTCTCAGATTTGCTCCACGTTCGAAACTCACGCGACGATACAATTTGATTCCAGTCATTGCCGTAATCGACCAAGATCTCGCAGTTGCTTGTCGTTTTATCGACCGTCCTCTTCGCTTTTGAACATTCACATTTCTAATTTATCAAGATATACGTATGCGCATACGCAGCAAATCGCGAAATTTCGTAAGAACGCACAGTCCGATAACAACGAACAATCGACCAACGCTAAATTTCCTATTCAAATATCCTCTGCGTCTTGTACGTGCACAGCTTCGACGGATTCGACAGCACAGATCGCGAAAACTCGATACTTCGAATGAAGGGACAAACGATCGACGCGTCGGCAGAGGTGGGGGGGGGGGGCACGTCGAACGAACGTAAAAGGGAAACTCCGCTTCCTCGAATGATTCGAGCAAAGAATAATAAATCGACGAGGCATAAAAGCCGGAGCAGAAGTTGCTTCTTTCTATGGTGGCTTCGATGCCTATAGAAGTGGCTGGCAATGTTTCGTTCGTTGCTTGCCACGGTTCCCTTAAATCGTTCCGTGGATCCCCATCCTCTGTCGTTCCCTGTTCCGTCCGATAATCTGCTCAGGCCTCGTTCCTCTCCTGCTCTTTCGCTACTTTCATTCGTCCTCTCCGCAACGGTTTCGGTCGATCGATTTCGTCGTGGATACGCGGCGGACCCGGAACACGGAGCGAAAGAGACGCTGGAACCGGGCAAAAGAGAGAAAATAGGGGAAAGAGAGGAAAAATCTGCGCGCGGAGGCGAAACAGAGCGATCGAGAGAAAGACGGAGAAAGAACGAGAGAGAAAGAGAGAGAGAGAGAGTGGAAGAGTGGAACGAAGAGAGAGAAAGCTAGCGGAGGAGAGTCAAAGCGGTTACAAACCCGACGAGGATGCATAGCGACAGGAACGGAGAAGGGTTGAAAAAAGCAGGAGGAACGAGGTTGAAACAAGGAGGAACAGAGACGAGCGGCTGGTGTTCGGAAAAGGACGAACAGAGAAGCGGAGGGGGAAAAAAAAAGAGGAACGCCGCGGCGGAAACGAGATCGTAAAATAAAAGGGTTGCGCGAGAGAGCCGGGCTCGCGCGCGGCGGCCAAACAGAAAGGGAAAATCCGAAAGAGATAGAGATGAGAACGCGGCGAAGTGGAGAAGGAGAGACAGGAGAGGAGAAGAGACGCAGACGCGTTGTGCCTGGTTTTCAACTATCCGCCTACGGGGGAAAGGACGCGGATTCGGTTGCTTTCTCCGGTCTCTTCCTCTGCCTGTGTATTCCTCCATTTTGCCCCCTCCCCTTCTCTTCTCTTCTCTTCTCTTCTCTTCTCTTCTCTTTTTTCTCACCCTCTTGTTCCTCTGTTTTCCACCTTTTCTTTTTTCATCTGCCCGCTCCTTCTCCGCAGCAGCAAAACAAATTCAAGTTCTCCACATGCAGGTATATGATTATACGGTTATACCACTGACGCGTACCGCTACAAACGTTTTCGCTACTATTAATATACTGTTACGGCTGGTACAGTAGAAGCGAGCGTGTTTCCAACAACATCGCCGTATCGTTAGCTTAATTCGCGACGCAAGTGCAGCGAGGGAGATTCCGTGGCTCGAAATAAGAAGAGAGGCAAGAATAGAAATATCGCGCCGGAGGCTTCGTTTCCGAGCAGATCGAGTTTCCAAACTTGTCAAGTACATGTACATGTATTTAACTAATTCTCGACTCGACGGAAGTGGACGACACGCGCTAGACAGATACAGCTGGACGAGAAAGTCAGTTAAAAACGCGGAATAAAATTTCGTCGTTTAACGTCTCGCTTTGGACAAAAATAGAGTTTGAATAGGACAGTTTGAACGCGTTCGTTGCTACATAGACTTTCCAAATTCGATTTCCTGCCAAATGGAACTCCGCACGGAAAACCTTTATTCTACGTTTTCAGCCCATTTTCGCGTGTACAATGATCCGCTTCTTTCGAGTTGCGAATTAGGCGAAATGTATATCCCAGTGGCATCGAAACACGATTTTCTCGAAAATGTGCGGCCTGCAACGCAATTTCGTTACTTTCGTCTTATTTCGAGTCGTAGAATCCTCTCTCGCTTCGCTCGTGCCGTAAACTTCCCCGATCACGATGCGTGTAACAAATAATATAACCTCTCTACAAGTTTTCAGATCAGTTTTATATCTCACCAACGTGACAGTCGTGTCTTACGACGCCAATGAGATTTCAACATCTTTTATATAACGCGTGAAACACGGACATAACAATTTTCCACGCTAAGCGTTCGGATACATCCGCGAGCCAGCGTACACGAGTAGTAGAGATTATCTTTGCCATATTCTCTTAGCATCATCGACTTGTGGCGGTGTACAGCATCGAGTGAAATATTTTTCTTTTTTTATTTATTTAGAGAAAATTACAATCAATTCTAAAAAAGAATTTTTAGTAAGCTTTTCTGGCCTGTTACAATGTCACGAGTATAAAGAGTTTATCGCACGTTTGATTCTAATTGAATCTAGTGCTTAAATCCAAGGGATAGTGTTTTTTTAGCCTGCGGATCCGACGTGTCAAGTAATCGAGCGACTAGAGGGTTTTGGTGGTTGTTAATTCTTGTGCTGTGTCTATTACTGAATTTGGATATTTCTTCTTTGACCGTGGGTATCTTGAGGTCGCGATGTATCGTTTCGTTGGTAACGTACCAGGGTGCGTCTAATAAGATTCTTAGTGTTTTCGATTGTAGTCGTTGGAGTATTTCTATGTTGGGATTACTTGCTGTTCCCCATAGCTGGATTAAGCAAAATATTCTTTTTTTATATTTATTTGGGTGTATTTACAATCAATTGTTTAAAGAATTTTCAGTAAATTCAGCTATCGTGTTACAATGTCACGTGTATAAAGAGTTTGTTGGATGTTTGATTCAATTGAATCTAGTGCTTAAATTTAGGGGGTAGTGTTTTTTAGCCTGCGGATCCGACGTGTCAAGTAATTGAGTGACTAGAGGGTTTACGTGGTTGTTGACTCGTGTGCTATATCTATTGCTGAATTTGGATATTTCTTCGAGTGAAATATCTACAGTCTCATTCTCTGGCATCAGCACCGCCGTCTCTATCGGTCTGCCTGGCTCTCCTGCAGGCAGTAGCGGCAGCAACAGCATTCAGGTGGTAGCAGCATTCGTTCAACCCCTTTCGACGACGTCGGTGCGCGCCGCGGCGCTTTGAATGTAACTAATTAGTAACTACGTTCAGCGTGACGTAATAAGCAGCAGACGGTTTCTAGCAGGCGGGCTTGGTATACTGTGCGCCGCCCTCGTTATCGTTTTATTTCGAAATTTTCATCCCCTTGACTCGACTGCCCCTTTGCACCAACAACGAGCCCCCGGTGCTTCTTGCTTTTTTCCAAAGCTCTCTCTCTCTCTCTCTCTCTCTCTCTCTTCTATCTTTTTCTGATTCTCTTCCTTGCTGCGACATGATTTCTCTTAGCCCGAAGCACACAGAAAATATGTATCCGACGTATCGTGCTTGTTCCAGCGGAACGTTTGTCTCCTTAGGAATATTTCATGGGAAGTAAGAGAGAGAGAGAGAGAGGGAGAGAGAGAGGAATTTGAGAAGAGTAACGCTTCTGACGGCGCGAGAATTAATCGTTCGGGTTGGGGCATCGAGTTGGAGTTTCGAGAGGGGTGGGCGTTAGGCAAACCGGCGGAAGTTTTAATCGATGAAATCGAGTGTTCGCGGAACTGGGTCAACGTATCGCGAAAAAATTGCATGGAAAACGGGTAATTGCCGCTGGACACGCTGGATATCCCTTCGTCATTGTTGGCAGTTTCGACACCAAGTTTCGATGGTTTTCTTTTTGTATCGGACAAAACTTTACTGTTGTGCTATCGCGTCGTGTACGTGCTCGATGGTCGAGTACGAGCTGTATAATTGCCCACCATACGGGGCAAACGTGATAAGTTCACTTTTGTCGATTCTGCAAACTTGACGTTACTTGCAAGTTGGTTAAAGGGAGCATTTTCACGTGACACGGTCGGGCAAAGGAGGGTAAAGATACGTGACGAACGTATGCATGTTCTTGAAAGAAAATCGCACGGAAGTAACGCAGCGAATAACCAAAGCAGTCTACAAATTAAAAATAGGTAATTGATACTCGCGAAGAACACTTGGAGCTGTACCGAGACACGGTAGGCGCAGGAACCGTGTCGTTCGTATTTATAAAAGCACAGAATTCTTGCACAAAGTCTTGAACTCTGATACGATCAAAGTATCGTAATCTAATGAAACTTAAAACGAACATACAACGAACAACGGGGAGAATAATTACTTCTTCGTGGTGAACATTTCTTGCGTTTCTGGTACCAAACATACGCAAACCTACATATACGCGTACGCACTCTTACTACTCTTTGCCATATAGATCGCCATAAACGTCATTAATTTCTCTACGCACGATGACGTTTAAGACGCGCTACCTCCAAGTTACGTTTAACAGTTTGCCAGAACCTGTCTTGCGCTACCCTGTCAAAAGGTTAAGGACCAGAAAGATACGACAACGAAAGTTGTAAAGCAGGTTGTACAAGTGGCAAGTAGACGTCGAACTGTCCAACATCACGAATCGCTGACTTTGCTGGATTCCGATAAGCTCTGCACTTGGAAGGTGCTTCTTGTTCTACTATGCGAAAGTATTATTCATCGGTCGCCGGTTGATCTTTGTTTCGAACAGGCAGCTCGCGTGAAGGCTGACTTGGTCGCCTAGTAACCGAGGGTAGAACTTATCTTCTTCCCGCTAAATGGTCCGGTGTACACGTATATCCAGCCGAAAAGTGCACTCTCAGCACTTAGCCGCGATAGTGGATAGTTCGCGTGAGAAATTCGTCGAGTCGATTTAGCGACTTTGGAGCCGCCGTTGCGCGCGCCGCATTATCGTAACGAATTGTTACCGGAACATGCAGCCGCTGGATGAACCGTGGATGCAAAGTTTCAGCGATGATGGACGTAACTCGTTGCTGGAAATACGCCGCTGGTGTTAATACGCGTTTCACGGATACGTCGTTCGAGATGAATTTGCAATTCTTACCGGTTGAGCATTCTGTGATTTGAGAAAGTAAGCGAGTCTTTTCAAATCGATCGGAAGATAGAGTCGATGCATTCCCAGGGTAGAAACAAGTAATTTCAGACGTTTCGAGCGAACGACGAAGTCGATGATATCAATCTTCGAGCTTCTTTGTTCGAGTACATCGAGCAAAAGACGACTGCCTCCTATCGCCAAACCAGTTCCAACGAAATTGCGAGTAAAGTCATTACACGGACCGGAGACGGATGAAAATTGTAGAGGGGAATATTAGGCGGCGTTGTCCGTAACTCGAGGTGCAACTATTCTTCTTTAATACGAAACTACATAACTACTCGACCTGCATAAAGTTTCAAGCGAGTGTAATACTTTCGTATAAAATATAAGAAACGGTATACCGCGCAGAGCGTAACTTTCAATTTGCAATGTCGAATATCTTGGAAATTAATTCCAGGAGATCTTGCGAGGCATTACCTAATTCGCTCTCGTACTCTATTACGTTTGTAATTTACGTATTCAAATATAGCAGCTCCACAAGCAACGTATAAAACCGTCAAACTCGATTACTCGGAATTCAGTAATTCAATAGGAGAGGAAGTGCAGAGACGAACGAGAGCTTGTGTTTAACTAGGAAACGCGAATGATCAAAGAAGTAAAAGTACCACGAATTTTTCTAGACGTCGACGAAGCGTACGCTGGATTCAAGGAACGGAGAGTTGGAGCACTAGACGATGAAATCGGCAAGCGGTCGTCTCTCTAATTAAAATCCGCCGCGATCCGCTTAGCCTGTCTGTCCGTGAATGACTATCTACCTCCGGGGATTAACAGCGATCTCGCGACTATTACGCAGAGGCCAAGTCAACTCACTATCTCGCGGTTATACCACGAGACACACCCTCCTTCTACGTACTACCATTTATCATTTTTATTTTTATTCGCTCGCATCGCGAAACTTCGTGCAATTTTCCAATAGATTGATTTTCGTTCATTCGTATCGATTTATTTATCTGCGGAACACACCTTCGGTTTGTCTTTTTTAAACGACGACGCGTACTACGTTTTCTTTGAAAAATCATCCGAAGAAAAAGAAATTTTTCTCGCAAGCTAAAAAAAAAAAGAAAAAAAAAAACAAAATATTCGATTCTAGAGGATAAATTTCAATAAAAGGGAGAAATTTGACAAGTTTCATAAAAAATTTAATGTAAGTTGATAAGTTTTTTCTGTCTTTTTTCCTGTTTGCTCTCTGTTCTACAGAAACGTAATCCGCCAATCGACTTATCCTGTATATCCCATCTTCGCCACAAATCTGAAATTTGGCCGCGAGCCAAAGAATCGTTTTTCCGAAGCTTTTGCCGGGCTGGCAAGCAAATTACGAGAATCATCGCTGACAAATTTGTCAGCGCGTTGCGTGCGATCGAGAAAAAAGTCCATTCGGCGAGGAAGAGCTTAGTAACAGCGATAAACGTACGGATCCAACGAGTTACGAGTTTAACAGCCGAACTACTTAAACGTATTTTCGTCAGGCAACAACTTATCTCGTTTCCGCGTGGCGCGACTCCGGCGTTGACGATATGATTTTAAATTCGCTGCGTTACACGTTAAACCGCAAACTCTGTTTCCTTATACCATACTTAAGTCCTTATTTAGTTTATTAGCAACTTAGGAACTCTGGTCGCTGCTTAAGGCCTCCGCCAGCGGCATGTGTACCGTGCATCCATGGTGCTCGTGTTCGCAGCCGCATAAAGTTGAAGCTTTACGCGCGCAACCGGAAACCGGCAGCTACTTTTACCGAATTAGGGCTATTTCTCGCCCGATATTCTCGAGACTCCTTCAGAGGAATTCTGTTCACGTGGCGCAACTCTTACTCGAGCACAGGCTCCTGTAACGTACGTACACGAAAGTATGAATGAGGTGCGATCGATCGATAATACATCAGCTCTTTGCTTCTCTTTCTACTAGCGTTATCAAGATACAATCGGCGAAGCACGGATTAAATTTCAAACGTTTGTAATTCACAGCCGGATTAGTTACGAATACATAATTGGCAATATATAACTACAAATTATAATACAGAATCGTACCATACACAGGACGATCCGCAGTTCGTAGTACAGGCGAAGTCAAAGAGATTCTACTGCTCGAGACGAGAAACAAAAGCAAGAGTGAGAAAATTGCATTGCGAGACTTCGTCTCTCGGTTAATCGAGTTGCCAAACTGCAAGAGTATTAATTTGTCGAATTGCGAGCGATACAGGGACGGATAATCGAGAGGAGATCGTTGTGGGTAGACGCGAATGTAAGAATACAATTTTCGCAATTCTGAAATCTACCGATAAGTCGCAATAATTCGCGAAATTTCACGAATCGATACCGAAGACACGCGCAATTTTTATACTTTGGTCGCAGCGTTAACGCCAATTTGCCCACCGATAAATCTACGCTGTCGTTCATCGAAATGAATTTGACAGCGACTAAGCTATGGAGCGGCGTGGTCGGAACGATTTCGAACAATTTTGCGGTGTATCGGCGGATCGACACGGGCCGGTGCATCGGAAAAGGGAAACGTTCGAGCGTCACCCGACTACTCTCTCAGCAGAAATTTCGCAGACCTATGAAGTTTTACGCGGCGATGGGATGCGGGTGTTATCCCGGTGTCGCAGGCTTTTCCAGGTCGAAACGCGTTCGTCTCTTTCGCCACCGTAACGAGTTCTACCGACCTCGTATATGCTTGCGCGATTATAGTTACTCGATTACCTTTTACGATCGTCTCGACACGCCCGCGAGATTCCAGCGGGATAGTAATCGATGCCATAACCATTCGGGAAATGCACCTATGGGACCGCTTTCCTACACGAAATCGGTCGACGTCTAATAATAATCGCCGGGTACGTAGTCTCCGTAGTATCTGCCAGCTGCTCAAATTTGACACGCGAATTTAAGTATTACAGCGGCGCGCTCATTTTCTTTTAACGCCGACAGAGAGATCGAAACGACTGACTCGTAATTTTTTCATAGAAATTTTGTAGATTCGTAACGTTGCGCTGTTACGTATACGCAGTTCTTCAGACAGCTTCCAGTTTGATTCTGTTGGTAAATGACCGATGCTTTAGAAGACATTGCCAGATCGTCGCCTCACTAGCGAATAATGTATTTGTAACAGTTGCTAATTCTTATTTCCTCCATTCGAGTGGAAAATAGCGATCGGTCGTAACTCTCTTCTTCGTCAACGAAGAAAAGTCCATTTGGCGTTTGGAGAGGAGGATTTTTAACAGAGGATCGACGAATGATTTAATCCTATCGGAATCCTTAAATTTCTATGTCCCAACGTAGCACTTCTATCGACAAGTAAAATGACTGTAAAATATTAATAGCAAAGGCATGGCAAAGTAAAATTAAAATCACGCGTATAGCAAAAACAATGATTCTTTCACTTTCCCTGAAACTTAAGAGACCTTTGATCGACAAACACAAGACACGATAGAGCCTAAAATCATAGAAAGAAAGCAGGAGAGAGTCGAGTATTGTCTGCTTTGGACGTTCCACTCGCCATCCTAAACATCGCAAACGCAACTAAGTCGGAGAAGGAGAGGATATTCGAGCAAAGTTCGTTCCAATTCCGCGAAATCCTCTGTCGGATCGTAAACTTGGAGTTAACGCGGCCCGCCTCAGGGCACCGCGATCCCGTAAGATAGACGGACAAGTTTTCGCGGAAGCTGGAGTTGCGGCTGTTTCCGTGCCTAATTATTAGCTCGTTTATGCCCGAAACTTTTTACGTAATTCAAAGTGCGATTTCAAGCTGCGAACCTTGATGGACCGGGCTTGGTCACGCTTAATTAGGATTTAACACGCTCGACGTCGCTCGAAAAACCTTTTGTTCTAATAATCTGTTCGCTAATAAAACAAGCAAGGCTAACGAAGGATCGTTATTAGCGATCGGATCGAATTCGATTCGGGTCGAAAAAAAAGAAAGAAAAAATTCAAAAGGAACGACGACTACAGGGACTTCAGGAACACGATAAGTCACATTTCCTGTTTGCTATCGAGCGATCCCGCGATGTTACAATTCAAAGCTTCAAAGATTGAAAAATATCGTTTGTCTTAATAATTATACCCGTGAAATATACTTCCATATAGTGAATTATATTTCCACGAAACTTCGCCTTATCTATAATAGCCTTATCAGCTATGTTCCGAAGACCTTACAGCTTTGGACGTAACGGACCATTTTCATTTTCAATCGCGTTACGTTAAAACTTCCCTATTTGCTCGAGGAGTGATATTAAAATCAGAAGACTAAGAAAAATTGACCATCGCGTTTTTCTCCTCCCATAGCCAAACATTCGTTCACATTATAGATCTCATTTTCGAACTTATTCGATAAACGTTTGGTTCTAACATCGGAGACTACGTTTCCTATTCCCCAAGGATGTCGCGTTCAGAGTCGAATCTACTCGTCGAAGATGTCGCTTCTTTTTTTGAAACATTTATGGAGCGTTGGAATCTAAGCACGCGCCTACTTTCAGCCCCGTAGTAACTGTGGCTTCACATCGACGACAAATCTTGTTAGACGAGCGTATCGCAAAGAAAATTTTCCATCGCATCTGAATTATGATGTCGCGAAGGCCGTAAAGGTCTATGGATGGTTTACGACTTGTAACTTCGTTTGCTGGAAGTATACTCTGAAGTCGTTACATTAGGCGAGAGTTATTATACCGTGTAAATGTTGTAGGCATAACAAATTTATGAAGTTTGAGTACTAAACGAGTCAACCGCTGATACAACGATGACACGGGGACGAAACTTCTAATTCGAAGTTAAATCAAGTCACAGTAAGCTTAAGAGCTATATTTTGCAAATGACAAATGTACCGGTGGAACTACATCGTTCGAATATATATCCAACTTGAACTTAATCTAAATTCTAACGAATTTCTCAAGCAAATCTTTGTTTCTATGTACGCGTTCAACGTTGCTTCGACGCCGGAGATCATTAGCAAACGCAGCACAGTTAATAAATATATTAATCGAAGGAATTATACCTTGGAATCTTCGTTCAAATCAAATCTCAATCAAAATACGATAAATTTACCAAACACGATTGTACAAGGCGTGACGAATATGTTAATTTGTAAATAAATTTAACACAAACGAATTTACCAACTGTAATCGTTTCGATGACAATTGCGGAGTGACAATTTCGATGACAATGGAGGAAATCGTATTTTTACAATTTATAATCAGTCCAAGTCGGCTATTAAGCGCAGTGAAATATTCAAAGTACGAAGGCGGTAAAAGTGTTAACAAGAGAAATGATATTTTGGAAGTTTACGAAACGAAAGGAACAGTCGGGTCTAGATTAATGGAAATTATGTCCGGCTATGTCGTAAGCCGGTTCATCGATATTTCGATATTCGGCCAGAAGCATCTTGGAAAAACATCGCGTGGAAAAAGTAACCGAGTTTTTCACGAGTCACAACGTATCTACTCCTGTTCTTCGTAACCTATTAATCTTTTGCAGGAAGCGATTCCGAGGAAGTCGTCAGTCAAATTTTCGATTCTACCCGGAGCTTTTCAACTTTCCGTGACGTATTTAAAATCCTTCCTCGGACTTCGAGACTATCCATCATCGTGATCTATAAAGAGAACAGGTTAGACTAGCATAATTTCAAGCTCACCCCACCTCTTTGTTCACGTATTATTTGCAATTTAGGTGTGTAATTTATTATAGCCTTTTGTATAGGTGAATTTGTAGCTATATCGCGGATAGATGGTATTTTGGATAGAAAATAGCTTTTGTACGAGATTGAGAAAATCGAATTAGTCAAAATGCGGCAAAAAGACACGCAGAGAAAGTCGATATGAATTATTATAATAGTAGATTTATTTTTCCAAATTGAAACGAAAATCTTACAAATATTAAAAAGGTTTCCACATAAAATTAATACGCCTGCAATGATCTACATGCTCGTTCAAAAGCACCGGGACAGGTCCTCGGTTTATGCAAAATGTGATAATCGATACAAATTATCGGCGTTTAATTAGTCAAAATTTTGCATTGCTTCGAGATAAAAACCTAAGAATTTATAAAAGTCACTTGGGAAAGTTACAGGGGCAACGCGATAAGTTAAGAACCTGCGTTGTTTTCCACGGTATTTACTAACTTAAACCTCCATATATATCCAGAAATCCGAAACAAAATCTGGAACGAAATAACAAGAAATAGGCTAAAAAAATTAATAATACGGATATAGATGGAAAAACATTTGATCTTATCGCGAGTGAAATAACATTTTGTTCAGCAATATTAAGCGTATGGATTCTCTATTCATCTAAAATTCTACAAACCGCGTGCATCTTGATCTAAAGTTCCAAGCGAGACAACGGTTATCGAAGGTTCCGATAATTATCCTAATAACATTGAAAGCACGCTTCGTCTTCCAAACGTTTCAATACCAGAACATGGAAAATTGCGAATTTCTTTTTTAATCGATATAATCAAATCTCCGCGACAAATTTCCAATTTGCTGGAAAAAATGATTAGGCTCGATAGTGACTGGATAAATTGATAAGAAAATTCTATTAAGCGACGCGAGGAAGCAACGCAAGAACGAAAGTATTTGCGCGCGACATGGCACGCGATGCACTTTTCGTTAACGCGCGTATAGGCAATAATGTATCACCGGAGGCGAGCAGAAAATTCATTTTCGTGAAAATATCGTGAAAGACTGCCCGCGGCGAGCACAGAATGATAAAGGGCCAATAATAACGTCGATACGACGCGGATTAACGCGCTTTCGTTGCTGTATTTTTGCGAACAAAGCTCGAAGGTAATAACAACGCCAGGACCGTAGGATTTCCAACCCCCTCGCTGTCTGTTCATTAAAATTTAAACGAACAACACCGCGATCAGTTTATTCGGACGCAATTTACACGACGCGACGCGTCAGTTTAACGATACCACCAACGTTTTTACATCCGTGAATAAATTTAGCAAATTTACCATCCCACTAATGGCTGAAAATTGATCTCGATCTATCGACGGTCAGGAAATGCCTATTTGTACAAGGTTTCGTTAACGATGTTGCGGGATGGATGCTTATAATTAGACGGCGGAAAGTTATTGGAAAATTGCTTGCAGAACTTATGCAACGTTCAAATGCGCGAGAATTTAAAGAATGTACGTCGCAAGAAGAAAAGCTTGGCAAATTAGTGGAAGATTTCACTGGGAAATGTTAAAGAATCGTTACTTGATCTGTAACTTTAGACTGTAAAAGATTTATAAACCGATATTGTAGTAAAGATTTCATCAATTATATACAATGAAGTTAAACGTTTTCTTTGTCTATAACCATCATATCTCTCGACCACCGTGTTACTGTTTTATCCGATTTTAACGTTCCGTCATTATTTACTTATTATTTATTTATTGTTAATATTAATATTTTATCATTCTACTCTATTGTATCTCATGTCACGTTATTTGCTTGCCTATTGCAGGCTTTAAGTTACTTAGTTCATCTGAAATTCTTGCAACGAGGTTTTTACATTTTAAGAAAAACCGATACTGCGTCAAAACTTTACAACGGAATATTTTTCTACTGGGTAGATACTACAGCATTATTTACCAACGTTTCCACCGAGATAAATGGAAGTTTCGACGTCACATCTAAAAGATTCAGCTTACACCTGTATTACGACGAATTTCTTCTTTCCCGATGTCGTTGATACGAATTAACGATGGAATGAAATTTGACGAATACTTCTTGAAATGTAACTAATACATCGATAAATTCGAAGTTTTTCGAAAGGGAGTAAAATATCATATACGCCGACACTAATGCATTTATGATGTTCGTTGTACTACTTTCATTAAAATACGTTATATTATTTTAGAGAATTAAATACACTTCGATATGTACGTAACATTAATACAGGATAAATTACCGACGAATATTAGTGGATTATGTAGAAAACGATTAGGATTATGCAGATTAACCGTGGTTTTGATCAATTAAATGATTACCGAAACGTAATATAATCGTTCGATTAACGAACGAGTTACAGGTCATTGGGATCGTGCGTTGAATAAAGCAGCGAGGGGAGAAAAGCGGAGATTTAAAAGAGATTGAAGACGACCCCGAACGAGAACCACGTCTATCCTAAGTATACCCCGGGGAGAGAATATTCCTTTACACGGCAGAAACTTATGAGTTTCATGGAAAAGTGTTCGAGAAGCCGGTAACTGCATTACCGTTTCTCGCTGCAAGTTGACTTTGCCCAACAATTGGACCGCGTGCTCGAAACGCTTAAGAGACCTGGGATAGTTTCTTAACTTCTTGCAATTAGTTCGCTCGCGACGAGAAATAATCAGCGCTATCAATCTTAACGTTGTTCCGAATCTTTTCCGCTATGGTAGAATCTACAGCAGATCGTGTATCCTTTGAAAGCAACTAAATCTCCCTAATGAAATTCTTTTCCATCTTCTATCGTTCCAAAGCTACGTATAAATTGAAATAGTCGCATGGAACACCTTGTATAAAAGAAATACAAGAATATCAGATAGGATACATCAGGCGCGATAATTTCGTATAATATAATCATAAATATAAATCTCCACTTAACGCATTATCAAAGTTTATGTCTTTGCGTTGCACGTAGCCCCGATATAGCTTTTTGCGAAAAGTAGCTGGAAAAGAATTTCAGATCGTTCGGCGAGCACAACCGCGTGCGGGTATTTATTACGTTAAGTGTAAGTTACGGCGGATGCGAAATTAAAATATATTCATTGTGGCAGCCGACATTAGAGGAACGCGTTGTTTTATCATTTTTTGTTGCGCAATACCGTGACGGATAGTGAGATAGATAACGCGAACGAGCAGCGAACGTGTTCAAAATAATTTTAGCAGGCACGACGAACAAACGCCAACGACGATAACAGCAAAGAGATATGATCGATCGTTGTAACGACGATACACGGTGGAGATATTAGCCGCGGAGTTTTATAGAAACGTAGGGCAAATTTTCGAATACGATAGAACAAATAATGAACGTTGTAAAGAAATTTGAGCCGGGATACATGTTTTGAACGAGGAAATTCTTATAGTTAGATTCGTAAGTAATTTTTCATAATTACGTACGGTCGTACTATTAATTTCATTGGTACGTAAATACTCGTCGTATCAAGCAAAGAAATTGTATCAGTTTGTCGATACGATTGCGCGCGAAATTTTATTTATTATCCTTGTTATTTGTATTTTATTTAAGAAACGAATATCGCGAGAAACGGGGTTAGATTTAGCTTCGCGTTATTTATTCTCTGTAGCTGCTTTTTCCTCCAAGTCGAGAGCCATTGGAAGAACACCAACTTCGCCCTGAAGCTTTGGAGAATACCTTAAAGCAAGTACGAGTGAAATAACACCTTTACGATGATAGAGATAGTTTCGAGTTCGCTTCAACTTTACGAAAAAAAAAAAAAGAAATAAGAAAGAGAGTGTCAGATTTACATTAAACAAACATAAACAAACAGAAACAAACTTCGAAATCAACGTATTCAAAGATATTTCCAATCCAACGAAAGAACAAGCTCGCGTCGATTTCAAATTACTTTGATACAAGTAACTCCCTGTAAGACGTAAACTCCTAAACGTAGAAATACGAACGAAATGTTTCTCAAATGATCTAAAACAACAGGCTTAGAATAGCAAACAGATTTCAATTATTTCAATCCAGAGTTGAATTCATACTTGAATTCAAGCATTGCCCGTCTAATCCGAGCGAGCCTTTAGACAGAGAGAGAGAGAGAGAGACAGAGAGAAAGAGAGGGGAGAAGAGAGAGAGAGAGAGAGCGCGAGAGAGCAATTTACCCAAAGCATCGTAGCTCGGAGAATTCAGTCGCAGGATAGCCAACAGACGTTCTATCAATTAGGTATATACTTAAGCCGGTCACGTGTAACTATGCGTACATATATACAAGCCGGTATTTACTATCCGAGGGTCTGGCCGATAGCGATGAGAACTAATTATAATCCTAAAAGTTGTACGGTTACGTGGCTATGAAGCTTCTCGAACGACGACCGAACTCGCCGCTAACTTTTTCCTTTTTCTCATTTATCCGCGGACGATTTTTCCTGCGGTATAATTAGAGACCGGAAACGGTCCAGGGAGAGGCGTTTTATGAACGGTATCGATGTTGGGGCTGCGCCGTTCCCGCCTCGCGTTCGAGCTCGAAGATTTATTAAGGAAAGTTTCCAGCTTCCGGTTTGATATCGGACCGTTCGACGAAGGGAGCGAGAGGATCCTCTGATATCGAGTAAATGGTCTAATGGACTAGGTAAATTGATGGTAATGCTGTGTAGTTAGGAGAAAAGATTCTGGAACGGAGTACACCGAGTTAGAATCGAAGTTCTAAATTCGAATTTGCCTGGGTTTCTGTTATTTTCTTTCGATCTATTACAAATTTGCTTCGTATTGTAATTTAAGTCGATCACGAGCGTCGTTCAAGTGGTATTTGATTCGATTGCGCGTGAAGTTCCAGCGAGATTAGAATAACGATAGATAGTTTCGCAATTGAAACTTGTTCTCGCCAAATAAGCGTAGCAGCGATAATTCGTTCGAACAAATATCCGAGAGCGCGGAATAGGCGAAAATTTAAATTACTATGCGCGTTAAATACGGAGAAGCTCGTGAACTCAGAAGACGGATTATATGGAATTTTCATCAGGAGCCGTTCAAATTTTTCATCCTGACCTCGCAAAGTCTCGAACTAGCGTCCTAATCTGATTGACGAAGGACTCGCGTCTTGCGAAACTTTCTATTTCCAAGTATCGAGTTTCGTCGGGATCTGCCAGCGTGTTTCGTATCCTTCGCGACGAACACGAATTAACGGTATCGTTTTATCGGGAATAAAATTTCGTACAACCTGCACGATGTTTTCTAAATAAAATTTCCAAAGCCGAGATATCACCAGTCTCGCCTCGTTGTTACTAACCGATCGGTGCGGCGAAACCATAGGCGTATCGTTAATGACGGTAAAAGTTCCGACGTGGCTAAAAGGACTAGGAGAAAGTCGAAGATAAAGGCGGATCATGGAAGACACGCGCGAGGACCACACGCAGACGGATGAGCGGCGTGGAGGAAGATAAAAGTCGTGTCGGTGGTTCCTTCTTTGGGTTCATTCCCATTAGGAGTACAAGTAACGCGTCCCTTTATGCGTTAACGAGACTCTCCTTGGAGTCTCGGGGCTCACGCAAGCGCGGAAAATCCAGCCAAGACGGAAAAGAGAGGGTTAGACGAGGCAAGAAGGATCGTGACGGGGTTGGCAGGCTCTGGAGAGAACGGCGAAAAGAGTAAAAAAGAAAACGGAGATAGAACACGTTGAAAGAAGAGCAGAGAAAAGGAAATAGCTCTGTGGAGGCTGCAGCCTTCGTGTTCGTGTTTCACTCGGAGGAACACGCATATTTCCCCCGCCGCCACCAATACGATCTCGTCTCGCGATCTCTACACAAGTTCCTACACTTTTATTCCAGTTCGTTCGTGCCCTCGTCCACGCGTATACGTTTAACCGCGTCTCTGTAATCGTGTACACGCACGTGTCTACGCGCGCGCCTGTATATCTATACACGGTGTCACTCTGGTAGGCGATGACACAGTATTCCGAAGAACGTGCTTCTACGCGAATAAATACCTTTTTCCTTTCAAATTGTACCGTTAGTTAGGCGACACCCTGTATACTTTTGACTGCGTCCGCGCGCGTAATAATACGTGTTCTTGGTACTCGCGGCGGAGGGTGAGTCCGCGTGCACGTCGGCGTTGGATATTGTTCGTCCTGTGACAATGTCGCCTTGATTAGGGAGTCGTCTCCTCTGCCGGTTTCGCGTGCCGCCACGCTGATTCCTTTCTCTTAACCGCGGTCCTCCGCCCCGTCCCTCTTTCCGCCCCCGTGCAACCCTCTTTTTCTCTGTAATTCGCACGGCAGCCGCAGCGAAGCTCTCAGAAATGAAGCGGCGCGCCGGCGATGA
Organism: Bombus confusus; assembly: GCA_014737475.1. Taxonomy (NCBI): domain Eukaryota; kingdom Metazoa; phylum Arthropoda; class Insecta; order Hymenoptera; family Apidae; genus Bombus; species Bombus confusus. Next base: position 2,923,637 of record JACXIV010000008.1, on the reverse strand, counting down.
AACGACGTCCAGCGGCTTAACGAGTACGCACCGGGGCTTGCGTTTTATAATATTCCACTTTGCTAGTCTGGCTACTCGCGTTCGATATAGCGGTGGCTGGAATATCGGCCAACACGCCTATAGTTTACGATGCAGATAATCACGTATTCGTCATTACCGACGAAAGAAACTGGCAAACAGAGAGGAAACGTTTGTTGCTATGTAAGAAAGAAGATCGGTAGATTCTATTGTACTCTTGGAAAGAATAACGCGCGTTCTTTGTTGGATAGCGAAATAATGTAAAATCGGAGGGTTACCGGGATTTTATCAAGAAAGAGAAACAAGTAACAACGCGTAGTAGCATTCTCGAAAGCGTTTCTTGCAGTAGATTCTCTTTTCTTGTTCTACGGTGTGGTGATGAGAAATTGGTAGGTTATCAGGTTTTTATTTGAAGAAGAAGTGGCGAACAACGCGCTTATCGATCTTGTGTGCACGTGTGCTAACACACGTAGTACATCGTGGTATATGTACGTTTTTAGTAATTCGTCCAATTTCATTTACGAAGGTAAAGGAAAAATACAGCGATATCTTGTTGCGCACGATGTCGTAGCGGCGTCTTATAATTGCCAGCTGCCGCGACTAACGTAGGAAGATTTTCAAAACGTACGATTTCAGGGCAACGAACTAACTAATCATCGACTAGCTCGGAGTCTAAGGCGACAGGAACGAGGATCTTCAAATTCCGTGCTTTACTCGGTCACGGAACGTGTTCCGAAGGAACGAAGTTCGCAACCCACGATTTAAATGCGAAATCTGAACAAGATCCGGCGTCTGGTGCTGGAATCAGCGATCCGAGTTTACGACCTAAAATTCTGCATCTGTTATAACATTGGAAATACAAAAGTGTTCGCGTTAATTCCAGGATCCCGAGGTCTGAATCTAAATCCGACATCGATCTTGGTCTGAACGTACGATTCGAAGCCCGAAGATTGAGTTCTCGATGTAGGATCTTAGATCGGTGGTTCGCAAAATTCGCGGCGCCACGTTTACGATCTACGATTCGCGAGCGAAAATCGAAAAATCAATGGTTCGAGATGTTAAACGCGAACGCAAGGTCCAAAGCGTGGAACCCAGAACTATGTACATCTCGTTCGTCGAACGATCTCTGTATCGTGGATTTCGACTTTCTATCGCTCTCCCGAGTCAGTACGTATCGGAGATTGCGCGTTGCCGAGTAACAGAGTTGGAAATCTGACGACTTCGTGATGGTTTCGGGCGTATTTCACAAGCCCGAAGCGATAAAGTTTTAAGTCCCACGTCTCCCGAGTAATTTGTAGCGGAGCCTATGATTCCGCGTAGTGGGGCTCGAGGTTGGAAAATCCTGAGGATGCTGCGTAGCGAGGTCTAACAATTCCAAAGTGACGAAGTTGCCGGCCCCACGATTCCTTGGTGGTCTGTGGCGAATCCTACGATACCTGGGTAATTGAGTTTATACTCCCTCATCCCTGGGGTAGTTTGTGGCGTATACTATGACAGCGAGCTGATGAAATTCGAGGTCACACGAGTCCACAGTCGCACGTGCTGATTCTCAAGACTTCTTAAGTGATAAATTTGATAGTACCACAAACCTGGGTGGTTTGCGGCGGATCGAACGACGACAAGACGATGCAGATTCGAGGTCTCGCGATCGCCACCGTGACCGCGACGCGTGCAACACGAAAGTCTGAAACGCGTTTCTCGTTAACACGAGGCGAGCTTCTAAACAGCAGTCTTTCTGTGCACATTCTTTGAATTTGAAATACAACAGTGGCGTTAAGTTGAGCAGTTTCTCGCCATTAAATTTCATAGAATGCTCGAACGTTTAACTTATTTGTCGCAAATGTGAAACTATGTCATTGGCGCGATTGTTATTCGCACGACAGGTTACCTGGTCTTTCTCGATCAAAAAGTTAGAACAGATGGAAGAGCAAGACTATAAACAAAAGATAAAGAAGAAAATCTAGTAAATTTTATCGGAGAATTTCAAGAGAATCACGAGAATAGTACGTTCCTATTACTACAGAGGAAAGAAGGTAAACGCAATCTCACGAAATTTAATATGAGCCTTTTTCTTCTCTCCTTTTCTCGCGCCGTGTGCTATTTAAATTTGCTGTTTCACAACCGACTTTTCACGTATTAATTTTTAATACCGTTATCACGTTATCACCGTTCCTTCCTCCATAGATCGGAGCTACAACCTACGGTAGAGAGTTACACGGTTTTATGACTTACGCTCGGCTAATTTGAAAGTGCAGTATTTGAAGAAGTAGCCCATAAAGCGAATGGATACTAGAATATTTCGAGAAATATATATTGCGTAGCTTCGGTCATCGTGTTTCCAATTATTGACAAACATATTTTTAATATATGTTTGCACATTTTTACGTAACATTGTTACGCGCACGGTAACACGGGTTTGACACGCCTGATTGCACAATTTTATTTCTTTATTTTATTTGCTAGATTTTTTAATATGATTTGCTCAGGCACTCGAGTACAAAGTTTGCATAAAACTTTACGAAATGTTAACATCGATAAATGCTTGAAATGTAAATACAGGTGGTAATAAGGTGCGGCACGATTTGTACGTCTGATCGTTCTAATAAGCGATAGTGTCTTTTCGAGAGCTAGCTTTAAAACACGAAAATCGTCAGTACCAGAGTTTTATAAAATTGGGACAGAAGACTTAATAAAAAAAGATAAAAGATTATTAAAGACACAACAAAACTCGTCACTGATCTCGAATCTGTCAATTGATCCGAATTGATAACTTGTAATTCTTTTTAATTTTATCTGATATACGAAGATCAATGGCCGCGTTGTTAATAAGATGATGTAACAGATGTGGACAGCGTTTGGGAATTAACTCCAAAAATTTAGGTGGGTCGAGAAAGTTGGGTTTGGCTTTTTCTAGATTTTGTAATCAAAAATTTGTCAACTGCGAGTGCTCGACATCACTCGGGTGTCGTAAAATGTTCGTCGCCCGAACGTTAGAACCCTCTGACCTTTATTTACTTGCATCTTTACGCTCACCGCGTAAATTGATATTGCTACACGTTCTTCGATTGTTTTCTTTGAATAAACCGGTTAAAAATCATAAAATGAAATCGTAAAACTCTTAGGAAGTCGCCAAGGGAATGGCTTAAGCGACTCAAACATATATTCGATCCTAAATCGAGCGTCGAGACTCCGCTACTTGCGGAGATTTCGTCATTTTTCGATAAACTTATTAAGAAAAATACAATAAGTCTGCCACATCCTTCTCTGATAATTATAAATCCGTCTTATTTTTACGATCGTAGTAACGAGAGACAGATCCGCAATTATCTATAATTATTCATAAGTAAGTTGCCTCGCGAAAGGCAGGCTAAAATCCTAGAAGCTCGCGATACCTTCTGAGATTTCCGAACAGAAAGGAAACAGGACTAAGTACATGTTCTACACGAAGGAAGTTAACTCGTCTTCTGCACGTGTCACGATCGATGGGTCTTGGGGAATGGATTGTCAAAACAATGCGCTGCCTTCTACGTCCGCTGAGAATTGGATTTCTCAGTGGCCGGGGCCAGTGTCTCGCGTGACATTTCGTAAACCGACGTGCATCGTTTCGAAAAATTCCATCCACGAGGAGAGAAACGGAATCCATGGGCCGGCTATTTTTCAGCGAACGCCTCACAAAAGACGCGATTATTTCCCGTGGCTGGTAGACGTGGTTGCTTGAAAAGCGTTCGAAAGCCTTGGGAACGCCTTTGGTCCACGTTACGTGACGTTTCCTTGTTCGGCAGAATTGAATAACTTTGCTTTCCTTTGTGCTTCCAACCGGAAGATCGATTAGTCTTGAACGAAATTGTACCATCGATATGATCGTGACGCGATTTTAAAAAATACCTTGCTATGGAGCGAACAATACATTTTTCGGGTTATAGAACAACTGCTTTTTTTAGAAGAATATCAATTTTCCTCCCGTTTCTTTCGTTCTTACTGGTTTTTGCACATTTATGGATCATCGTACGTAAACATTTAATCCCGCTATTCTGACTATTGTACGATTAGATAAATCGATTAAATCAGTAAATTAATATCTATTTCGATAATTCGAAACATAGGTAATGTTCAAAGACGTAAATATTGAAAAATACGCTCCTAAGATAGAATAAGTTATTTTAAAATATGGAAACGAAGGTACCTGAAGGGATCGAGACGTGGAGAAGAAACGAGAGAGACAACTTTTATGTAAATATCAATTGTGATCATATAAATTGTAAGTTGACATCGATTGATTTATAATTGTTTCGAAACAGACTTCATTTATATCGTTCCAGCGAGAATTTCTTTGTAATTAGCATGGATTAGCTTCCACCGTAAATACGATGGATATTCGCAGCTGTGCACTTAGCAGCTGGTAATACTTGGAAGCTTCTATAGAGGATAGAGCTGTAAAGTATAGAATATATAGAGTATAGAGCGTCTAATACCTAAGAGCTTTTAAGAAGAGAGGAAGATTTCATATCGATCTAGGAGGTTCTGTTAGAAACTTTTAAATCTTTATGAATAGGCGCAGTAATACGTACGCTCTTCGTATAAAAAAAAAAAGAAAACATTTATTTCGAACTATATTTTATGAAACTTAATCGTGACAGTCGTGTTTCGTTACGGTGCTAATGAAATTTCAACGTGTTTAATATAACGCACACAATCGCGTGCGCATCACACACACACACATACACACACGTAATACATAAATACTGCGTTGAAATACTTTCGCGAGACGCTGTGTATATTTATTTCGCTTTTCAAATGTATTCAAGATAGAATACAAATAAAATATACGTGCTGCGGCATTTCCAAGGTACGTTTCCAAATTGATTTTAGATATTCGAATAATATCACTGATAAAGTAACAAATCGAACAAACGAGATGCAAATTTGGATACGAAAACAAACGACAGAGAATAAATAGAATTAGAGCGGTATTGATTAACAGCTGTCTGAGATTTCGCTGGCGAATATTTATCCAGGGCGGAAAAACGTATCGCAGGCTGAATTTATCAACTCGCTGTTTCATCGATGGCATCGATTATCGTGATAGCCAGAAAAATGCTCGGTACACAGGCGCGACTGTCGCGAAAATCGGCAGACACGTATCCACCGACGTATTCTCCAAAACTATTGTAACGAGTACAAAAGCCTCGTCAAATGATTTACGAACGAGTTTCGCTCGCAATTACAACGAACAAAAATATAAAAACGAAAGGATTGGATTCAAAGCGGGGCCAAAAGTACAAAAATGAAAGAATCGAATTAAAAACGAGGTCAAAGAAAAAAAAAGCTAATCCGATTATAGCTACTTTTTCATCTTTTTGTCAAATTGAAGCAGAATAAAAAGAGAGAGAGAGAGAGAGAGAAGAATCGTATACAGATTATTGAAACGGATAGAAAGAGGAAATATTCAAAAGCATCTATCTAAATGTCTGTACACGCAGGCAAACAAACGATAGACAATTCGAGTGAAAATCGTTTGCAAAACGTTTCACAGTCCGTCGGAAGTGCATTGTAGAGAAACGGTATTTGCGTACATACAGCTCAAGAAGTTGGAGTGTTTGGCTTTGGTCAAGTCGAGTACAAAATGTTCGCTTAACATGGGACCATAAATCAGTTCTGTCAGTACGAAAATCGATTCCCGTGCTGCTAACGTAGATAAAACCAATTTACTTCGCGTTCATAGAAGTAGAAATAAAAGGATTATATGGTACAGCTACTTGATCGATTCAACGTATAACGTTCTTCGTTCTTCCGTACAGCATTTCGTACATTCGTATCAAGCTAGTTCCTGCTACCTTGTTAATCCATACGGAATATAATAACTTCGTAGCGACGCGTGTCAAGATCGATATATCGTCGTCTATTTTCACGCGCAAACGTGCGATTTCCAAGCTGTTAGGGGCGAAATCGAGTTAAAATCTCGGCGACAGAATGTGTTGCAGGAGACCGAAGAAACTATCGGAGAAGAAGAAGAGGTACGCGGCCGGAAGCAGGATTCTCTCCATTTCCCGAGAGGCGCGATTCCGCGATTCGTAACGACAGTCGAAGCACGACATTTCGGAAACGAGGATATTGCCGCTCGCGCCCTCTCGTCATTCCCATAACTTACGGGTATACGCTCTGTTCGGACCGAAACTACTGGCAACGTTTCTCCGTTTTACGACGCTGCTCGAGCGATCGATGCGCCAAATTGAGCGTACCGAGTTCGCCAGTCTCGCGCGTATGCCTTCTCTCGCATGATCGAAAGCTTCCTCCTTAGATGTATACTACATGAGCACGTCCACCCTTCTGGGATATAAAGTTTAGCTTTATGCTCGTTCCACTTGGTCGATCGTTTTCCTCGCGCTTTCTCGCTGATTTAACGTTTTGACATTTTGTTAATTTCGATGGACACTGGGACTACGCTGTCGTAGAATAGTTAAAGCGATACCGATAATTCTTCCGTCGAAAGTTGTTCTGTTCGCTGGGTATCTTTTGTACGATAGAACGACATCCTTCGTGCGTGTGCGAGGAAACACGTTGTTCGAATTTTCGACGATGATCATTTTCGTCGATTTTCGAAAGAACCGAGACTCTGATTTATCTGCAGTTTGATCTTTAGTATAGGAACAAATTCACGAACGCTTCGAGCGATTAAATGAAATACGCCAAATATTCGATTTAATTGCGTTACAGGGTAAAAAAAATAGTTGATATCCTAATTGCCCTTGATGATAATCGCGTAGTTAATGAAGCGGTACATTAAATCTCGTAACAGGCACAACAAATTAATCAGTTTTAATTATTCACGAACTCACTCATTGACTTCTGTCGCTTGACGAGCGTAAATAGAGGCGGCACGGCCGATTACAGGCGTAATTACAAATTTAATTCCCGCAGCTGTTTCGTTTCTCGGTTCTGCCGCACGCTACGGCTGCCGCCGTTCTTGTAGTTTCAAATTGGATACAATTAGGACAAAGTCTTCTATGCAATAAGATCTATGGATCTACGAATCTACTTAAGAAACTATATCGAATCGTTCGTTCTTTTCGTCTGACTAAACATTATTTAACGATGATTAATTTAACTGCAGCGTAATATCTGTAATAATAGTAATCATCGTGATATTATAAGACAAAGCTGATTCGTTGAAAGCTTCGTTAGCCGATTCAGTGACTCGAGCTGCTACACCGGTGTATTTCTAACGTGAAATTACACCGTTCGCAATTTGAGGAATAAGCCGCTGAACTTTCTTCGTTGTCTACCGTTGTCGCTTTATAAATTTTGTAAATGTCGCTCACCTTCTTTCAACGCTTCGTATGCTTAGATATAATTATTATTATTATTATTACCACGATTATTATTATTATTACTTGTAACTGGTAATTGCAATTTACTCTAGCAATTATTCTTTATGGAATTCTTTCTTGCCCTCGGTTTAATACTGGCGCGGTCGTACAGCAACCGCGTTCTCGTTTCTTGAAAAACATGTCCCAGTTTCGAGAAACACAAGGGTTTAGTATAGAATTTTTGATTAGCGTAACCTTTAAAACATGTGCGTACGGTTCGGAAACCTGGGCAATTTTCAAAGCAAACGATACGATAGTTGTAGCGTGGTTAATTAATCTGTTAATTTTTTATCCTCAGTTGAAATCTACAGGAGTTTAAATTTGCAATTAACAGGCAAAACCAACTTCGTCCTACCGAATAAGCTAATTACGATCCGCCCTTGCAAAATGCTTGGCCGTAGTAGGAGCAATGAATTTTTAATCGAAGCTTTCTATAATCAAGCATGTTGCTTTGTCAAAAATTCATCGAGTCAATTTATTTTCACGTTCCCGTTCTGCTATACCGCTGTAATAACCGTAACCATGAAAAATTGTCACTGACAATGGGACATATTTTCGCTTTATACGTATAATTACACGTTTATTTTTCGCCGAGTTCCAACAATTGCCACACGTAGAAGTACAAATATATTTCACGTGACACCTTAATTTGAAGCTCTAATACGGCCTTTCAGGAAGCGCAAGAAAGGAACAACCGCAGGATCAAGGGGCTAAGCCACCGTGGTTCTCATCTACAAACGTACGCTTTCCATAAAAACATATTCAGAGTGAAATTTTTCTAAAGTGCAAGACAATTCCTCCGCGATATTTCCTCCGCTACTCGTATTGACCGAGACGCGATAGCTGTATCTTAAAATAATCGACGATGATAACTCAGTTTCGCAACGCACTGTGTTCTATAGTAATCGTCGAACGTGTGCTCCGATAGCAGCGAATGCGTTCGTACAGATAAGAAATTACAAAGTAAAGATTATTATTTCCCCCTTTAACCTATCGTATCGCTATAAAAAATATATATTTTTCATCTGTTATCAATGGTGGACTACGCAAACGTTGCTGTACAAATAGAAAAAAAGGAAAAAAAAAAAAAAAAGAAAAATGAAGAGATATCGGAGGAGAACGTTCTCGTATCAGATTTTTAATAATATCGAAGTTAATAGATTTAAGACGCGCAAGATAGCGGCTATCTGCCAAGACATGAGCACCGACATTCAAGTCACAGAGGTGGAAACAGTACCTACGTATGATGGATACGTACTCATGCCTGAGAAGACTGGCTGGTGAAAAATAGAGGTTTTCCATTGGAGGCGCGGAAGCCAATCTCGTTATGTCGAGTGATCGATCAAGGTGATAAGGCTTCTCGATTGCCGCCAATGCTCTTTGAACTTCCAATTCAGAGTCATAGACGTGACATCTGGAAAATACGCGCAATAGAACATCGCGAGCAACCACGGTTTATCAGTTACTTTCGGTGTATTCGAAATTTACACAAACGCATGACGTATATAATCGTTCTTGACATTTGGAGAATAAAGATTCTCGAGGACCTACATAGCTTCCCCTTCCTGCTATATATCTTCATCTAAAATTCCATTCCATTTTGAAGATACAGTCATTAGAACACCTATGAATTTCTCAGATTTTCATCATTTTTATAAGTACAGTATAATATTCTTAATCAATTGATACTGTTCGTAGATTTCTGCTTTCTTCGTAGGTCGCTAAAAATTCCTGAAAATGCCACATTATGAAAAAAAATTCCTCGAGAACGTCCCCCGAGCAAACGCGTGAAAAGATCTATCCGGCCAAGCATCGACGCCGCGAGTTGCTCGCGGAGGCACGCGCCTCTCTACCCGAAGCTTCATCGAGCGACAGCTTCGAACATGCAAATTGCGAATCTGCTGCGAGATGGTCGAGGAGAAACGAGAGAGAAAGACACGTTGCGCGATAAAGTGGCGTACTATCGATTCAGCGACGCTAGCGTCGTATGAAATAAAAAGAAAAAAGGGAGGAGAGAAAACGGCGAGAAGAAAAAGGAAAACGAAGGAAAGAAAGGGAGAGGGAAAGAGGGAAAAAAGGAAAATACAGGACGGCGGTTCACACGAGACTTATCTTTGAGGGTTGTGTTTCGAGTGTCTAGCTTTCACACTCGAGAAAGCACCGCTCTTTCCCACTTCTCTTCTCTTCTATCCTGCGTCGGCGGCGCACCGGTTAGATGTTCGCGGTGAATGAAAAATTACAAGGGTAGGAAGCACGACTCCGCCAGGACATGGAATAATGATGGAAGGAAGAAGAACCGACTAGAGATGTTCCAGCTGCAGGAAAATCACCCCTTTGCCAACCGTTCGATTCGGCTAAATGAGAATGGAACGCCTCGGAATTACTCCGACAATCAGATCAAGGATTCGAGCGAAGAAGGACGATTAGCGGCGGATTTAAACGGCTTTATTAAATGTGTATAAAATTCATCGATGGAATTGCATTAACTAGAATTCCGCCGCAGAAATTCGATGAATTTTCGTTATCCGACAGCCAGTTCGTGTGATTCCAGTGGTTAGAAGGGGATGAGTTTGTATTATAGCCGTGACGAGATGCTAATTCCGGATGACGAGACGTTTAGGGTTAACAAGGGAGCATTTCAGAGAGTTTAAGTTGTTATTTATTTGATTCAAACTCGCGGACGAGGAAGAGGATAGTCGACGATGAGTTTACCTTGTCATCTTCGGACATAAAATTCTACGTCCACTTAGCTGCGTGCAGCTCGTATATGCGTTGCTACAATGTTAACGCCAGAAACGGAGCTGCTTGCAACGTTCGTCCTTAACTAACGTCTATTTGAACGTTAACGCGACCGCGTCTTTAAATGGACGCTAACGCGAGGCTTAAATAACGTTTGGCCGTCGAAGCTGAAACGAGAGATGTCGCCGGAAAAGACGAGGGTTTGAGGCGAGACGTCGCTCGAAAAAGACCGACCGTAAGGACGAAGGGCGAAAGGTCGGAGAAGGTGCAATTAGCTTTATTAGGGGTGGCAGATCGAGGAGACAGGACACGGACAGAGAAACCCCGACGGCTAAAGCGGATCGTTTTCTCGGACCAGCTCCACGACCAATGAGACAACATTTACCTGGTTTCAGCGCACGTGATGAAGGAGCACACGTTCGGCTGATGTTTTCGTTCGATTGCAACGCGATCTCTCGAATTTCGTCGAGTGGAAATTTAAGAAACGTTGGCCACACAAGGGGTGGGAAATTTGCAACGAAGACGCAACGAAACGTCTTGTACAGTTTACTTTTACTTCTCATGGCTTAATTCGATCAACAGCTTAACAAGCTTGCGATATTTTCTGGAGAAAGATATAAAGTTATGAGAGGATTAAAGAAATATTCTACTTATATTGCGTATCTTCGTACGTTTTAATGTTGTCGATGACACACGATTCCATATTATTATTCGTTTTTAACATCGAAATAATCCGACTGAAACGAAACATTGTACGAAAGAAGAGGTAAAATATAGATGTTTCAAGTATATTCGTATTTCCAATGACTCTGTTACACGTTAAAACACACGTTTCTTAATCGCTTCTTTTTTATCGAAGATTTGAACGCTTAGTATACATTTATTTGAATATTTATTGTACGAAGTCTCGGTAAAATTGTCAATATTTTCATTAGTTGCGTAAATCTCGATAGAGAAAGGATTCAATTCGTCGTTTTCTAATTATCAACCATTGCTGCGTATTTAAAAACGTACAAAGATTAAAAAGCACTGCGTTTCAAACTAAAAGAAGCTACAGGCTGTATGAAAGAAACGAAACTGATATCGAAGTGTCTCGGATCGTATTTCCAGCCAATTTTTATTTCGCGAAATTTCCAACAGCTTCGTCGTTCCTTTTCAATCGCTCCTCCAGATTTTTCAGTTACGGATATTTCGAGAAATATACTTATTTCCAGAGAAGACGTGGATATACTTGGTAGATTCATACGTTCGTCCACTTTGCCCCCATACGCTTGTTTATCGTGGTAAACGCGAGCTATAAAAATGATTCTACAAACAGGTCAGGTACTGGAACGTGAGCAGCGAACGATACAAGGATTGAGCGTACGAAAGCGAAATCTGTCCCGTTGCCGATTAAGAAAGAAGTTACTCGGCTTCAAATCGTTTCTTTCCTTCGCTCTGTAACATCATACGTTTGACTCTGTCGTACGTGCACTTCCATCAATCGTGAAACTTAGTGCTACGGCTCGCAACTTCCTATTCATTTCCTCGCTTTGCGATAAAATCGTCGAACTGGATCTCGAGTTGTTCGAAATTAAATTGCAACTTCGCTTTCAAGAATTCGCTATCCTATTTAAGTAATTATATACCAACTGCGAACACCGTGTCTCAAAAATTAAGATCTTACGTAACTCGTCGTTAACAGAATTTTTCACTTCATCTTGTTATAGTTTTATCGAAGAAGGTATCGCAAAATATCTTTCTATGTACGAACAAGTTTTTCGTGTTATCCAAACGTTTGACCGCTACTGCAGTGATCTCTCTATATATGTATATTTTCCTGTACCCTGCGAATCAGTGGTAATTTCGTCTTAAAATAAATCAGTCGCAAATTAAAAAGAACCAGTTTCAATGCTGAAACGGTCGAGTTGCATTTAACCATTAATCAGCTGGCGTTTTAACTTTCAAACGTGTCGGTGTATATAAACGAATAAACTATCCTCGTGTTAGACACGCGAGTTAGCTATATTACAGATCGATCTCCCGAATAATTATTACTACGTTCAACTGACTGATACGTACACCATTAATCAGATATTCAGAATCGTGGACTCTGACAATTTAAAAGGAGAATTCCTGGTAATATTTCATTCCAAAATATTGCGAAGTTCGAGCTGTGCAGAAAACGTATTTAGCCAAACGTATTTATACTTATAGCGTATTATTTGTTACGCGATATTCCGACATTTTCACGAAGATCGCGCGTTCTTGCGCGATCGTCTCGTTTAAGAATGGAAATACTGCGTGTGGCATTGCGCGATCACGTGTAACGATCATTGACGATCATTCATTTGAGGTGTAATCGTGGGAAAAAGACTTCTCCGGTAATCTTCCTTTGAATATCAATTAGGTGTTGCGAACGCGCATAAACTTTATCAGAAGCATTTAGCCTGACATAGTTCAGCAAGTATGTGTATGTGCGTGAACAATGTGTAATTAACAGAGAACGTATTGCAAAAAAAAAAGCACGACGTTTTCTAGCAATATTTTTATACATATTTTTCTCCCTTCGCGTTTTATTTCTAATATAATATATGCGACGTATCTAACGATTTCATCTTTTGTTTTTTACCACACGATCTCTCGGATTTGATAAATAACATTTATGGATTATTTGCATAGTTGCAATACCTTGCGACGACGACGAGCGAGTTGATACGGTGGAACATCGAATTCCGGTAGTCGCTGATCGATCACTGTGACAAACCAAGATGAAAATTACCTACTGCGAATATCGTGACGATGTATTTCCGGTGTTTTTTTTTGTTCTAATCTTCCGTCAGTCATTTTGCTTTCATTCATTTCAATCTATTACGTTTATACAAATATTATAAGCAGATTGCGAAAATGTTTATGAATCGATAGAAGATTTAAATGTACAAAAATTTATATATAGGACGCATATGCTATACAAGAATGTGCAAAATATCCAAAGTTAAGAATTTGTTAAACTATATAGATAACGAAACAAACGCCTGTCTAGACTTTATTTCTTTAGTTGCGTTCTAATCTTGTACGAACAACGATAGAATTAAAAAGACCAGATTTTTACAAACACCTACGTCGCAAAGTATTTTATTAATTATAAAGTATTTCACAAAAACGAACGAACCGAAACAAATAAAATGCTATTCATACGCAATATGCAAAAAAAAAGAAAAAAGAAAATAAATAAAACTTTCAAATTCAGCGAAATGATCAAACCCAAAGAAAGGAAACGAATTCTGTCATTTCCTTCTTTCACAACCTCGGACAGATCCCTTCGTTTTTTCTTATTTCCTCAATTTGCCCACACTCGCCCCTCTTCCACGATTAAAATCACCTGACATCGTTCGACCAAATTACTTCCTTCTTCTCCAGCCACCAAAACAAAAAGTCTCGCATCTCGATTCTCAGCTCATTAACCAGACTTTCTTTCAAAAGCTGGCCATAGAACCAACTACGAAATGCCCGAAGCCTATGTCGGTTGACGACTCGGTCATTTCGCGGACTGTTGCAGCGGCCCGCAATACAATTACCTTGGACGTTCGCCGAGCGTCACGCACGTTAATTGCTACCCAGAAGTCATTCCTATTTCCCGTTGATCCCATCTGCACGACGTTTCCATGTACGTTATAGGCTGTCGAGCGCGTCAACTCGCTCTTAACCATCTCGAGCGTCACGGATCATTGCAGAAATCTGATCGGCAAGCGCTAACCTACGCCGCTTGTTTCGTTTCACGTCGGACGTCATCAGCCGGCGCGATCTCGATGTTTCTTCGTCTGAGACTTCATCGATTTACGATGCATGTGCCTTCCAACGAATAGACCAGAACAATCAAACACAGGACTGTCCGCGATATCGCTGGTCAGCGTTGGACCAGCCTGACCGTATCAATGCAATGCGGCAGATTTGGCATTACGAGATGTCCAGTTTATTCGTTTCATTTCTGACCTCTTCTAAGCTGATAGTACGCTTGAATTTGTCTTTACGTAAGGTATAAAAAAAATATATATATATATATATACAGAGTGGGGCATTTTAAACAGGTCACTTGAATAACTCGCTTGTTTTTGAAGTTTGGTCTAATGCATTTTCTCCTGTCTTCAAAAACAACCGAGTTATTCAGGCGACCCGTTTAAAATGCCCCACCCTGTATATAAAATTCAAGGACAAACTCAAGACAATTCAATATATATATATATAGCATCCTATTTAAAAAACTATCGGTCGCCTCCGTTCCTCGAAGAATACGGCAAATGTGAAAAAATCGGTGCACTCTATTACGTTTGCCGCAAGAAACGTCGAAACTTCCTTCCTTTCACCTTTTTCGAGTATCTGCCATTTGCGAGAAGAACGCCGGTCCGTAATACCGCGAACACCGTATAGATTCTTAGAAGTGCGGCTGGCGGTCTGCGATTTCGTCATCATTCAGAGCGTTGGAAAGCGACTTTAGAAGGGAGGAAATCACCAGTGGCGCGAGGAATCATTAATTGCACCCAGAAAGTGGCAAATCGAATTAATTATCCGTGCCCGGCAGGAGCTTCTTTCTCTTATTTCCTCCTCTATCTTCCTTTTCTCTCTTTCTTTCATCTCTTTTTTTCTGTCATGCAGATGCTGCTTTTCTCGCGAAATTTTGCCAAGCCACTCACGAGGTTCTACCATCAATCACCTTTCTCTTGGTAACTGTTTGGAAGTTTGAGAGAAAGAAAGGGAGAGGGGGGGGGGGGAGAGAGAGAGGCGTCGCGCCTCGTCATCTCACGAACAAACGAGGAAAAGTCTGACGGTTCGCTTTTCTTCTTCCACTTCCTAGGAATCGGTCCACGGTTCCACTGCTCGTTGAATGATCGTTCTTTAAAGCGAATTCTTTGCATAGAGCATGAACGTTGCTGGATTCTATCGTAATTCCATGAATCGTCCCGAAAAATCAAAATCGTTTCCATCTCCGACAGAGTTAGTATGCCGTATGCTAGTAAGGGTGGTTCATTTAATCGTATTATCTGGGTTAATAATGATTTCTAGACTTAATCGTTATATGTATTATCACGATGATTAAATGTTACGTCTGCGTAATTGTATTTGTTAAGTTTAAATCTAATCGTTAGGTATCAAATATATTTTACCTGTTTATTTTTGTATTGATAATATTTTATTTTCGAATTACATTTAAAATAACAAATTTGTTAAACGATTCTCAGATATTTCTTTGATATAATTGTATCAGAATCATATTTCATTCGTCGATTTCTGTATTGTTATAATAACATAACATACGTTCATTTATAACAGATATTATTTCGTATTTTTCAAATCAAAGCAAGGGATTAATTATATTTTTCGTCCACACAAGCAAACTACGTTCTTATTGTAGGGAATTAGGGGCAATTTCCATGGTACATGTATTTCAGAATTTCTTTATCGTACGCATAATGAACGAACTACATATTATTAGCTCTTATCTATTATCGCGGTGTAACGCGAGCGCGGCTACGAATTTATGTCGAGTAATAAACACTCTTGCGAAAGTTTTTCGCCCAAAAGTTTTTACGACCGAGAAATTTAAAATCCGTGTAATTTTCTGCAGCGACGCTTAAGTACATTTATATTCTTGCTATCCACTGTTACGAGCTATATTTATGCGATTTAGATAACGTTTCCTGCTCCCGAACGTCGTTGCATTACACTAAAAGGATCTTGTAATAATAATAATAGAACGTAGTCTCGCTAATGTGGATTAATGAAAAATATACGTACTTCGTTTCATCTTTAAGAAACATTAAGAAACGTTCTCTTAAATCCTAACTTGGTGTTGCGCTAAAGTGTAAACGAACATATCCTTAAAAAGGATTATAGAAAATAAAATTAATTATAACGACGCAAATAAAATTTATCGCATTAAAATCTTTGTGAGATACATTCCGATTTGGACGTTAAACTTTCAGCATCTAGATACAAAAAGTACTTGTTAAATATTACTTATACTTAGATACGATTATGCAAATAATAACGTATTTTATTGTCCTACACTGATGTACATAACCTGCTTACAGTGTACTCGCAGCAAAGAACGATTATCCCATTCTTTGTGAAAAAATTCTTTGAACTAACTTTCGTTGATTCTCAAACTCGTCCCAAGCTAAATATTTCGTAGTTTCTTTCTCAACTTCTGCCTCGCGTATTATCACTGCGCGCTCGAACGAAAGGCCACAGCTACATCGTATTAATCTCAACTTTTATGTTTCTTCGCGATTAAACATACAAACGTATGCACGTCGAGTTCCGTTAGTTTTAGGTATTTGGTATCTTTCAAGACGAAGACTATCGATCTTCCTCGGCGGGATGTGTTGGTTAACTCACGCTCGACCGGGTCATTTGAGACTGGAGGGTTAAACGTGCACTTTGTAGCAATTACATGGAGAGTAGGTAACCGACCGAGCAACCGAAACAAAGAAATTCACCAGTGAACGAAATATAAAAAAAACAGGTAACTTCATTAGTCGAATTTTCAACGAATCATTTCGAGCTAGGAAAAGAAGAAGAAGAAAAGGACGTTTCTTAGGACGAAAAACGAAAGGAAATAACGCGAAAACGCGCGAAAAATAAAAATAAAAATAAAAAAAAAGAAACAAAAATGAAGAAAACGCAGAGATTATCTTTGAACGATCAAAGATATATCTGCGATTTCCAACGAAGCTCCTTTCTCGCTTTGCAAATAATAGCGAATTACGCGACTAACAGGGAGGGAGGAAAGGCTGAAAAAAGAGAAGCAAACAACTGTTTCGTAATAATTAAGCCGCAGAGATAATTGACCGGTCTGGAAAGAGTAAAAGTATTCCCAATAGCGGATATGCCTTATTACGGTATTCGAGAAATGATTTGAGAGGGACGGGAAATGTGGACGATGCATTAACGAGGCGAAAGAAATCTTTCGATAGGGGACAGTGGAGCTTGATTGCGAAACGTTCGGTATCGAGGTATGCAACGGACAATTGTCGTAAATCGCTTTATAACGTAGTAACGATTTATCACGAAGATGGATGGATAACGTCCTTCTTTTTTTCCACGCTTCGTACTACGTCCGTGTTTCTCTTCCTTTGCTCTGCGCGACCAACGAAACTCTTTCGTTCTGGATCTAATCGCGCGAAAATTCAACTAAACGCGCAAGAAATACGCCACGTCTACCACGGTGATATATGTTTGCGTAATTTTCGGAGTATAAAATAGCCTTTCTTTTTTTCTGTACTTTATTTCGTAGCTTCTTCGTAACCTGGGTCGATTTGTTGTCTCTTCGAATCGAAGAGTTTCAAATTTAAATTTCTCACTAACCGTATGGAGTGCACGCGGAGAATATTTTGACGCTAATAGATTTGAACGAATTAAACGGCAAACGACGAACACCGTGGGAAAATGAGGAAACGCGAATATTGTGGAAATGAGTATTTTTTCGTAGCAAGTTGGCAGAAGTGTAATTACGTTGGCAGGAAGAACGAAATTATTATCTGTAATTTTTTTACCGTGATAAAAAGTACGTATTGCGCAAAAAATGTAATATTTGTTTTCATCGTCCATCGTCCATCGTCCATCGTCCATCGTTTCATCGTTGTACGCGATAAGCAAGAATTGCAATAAACGTGCGCAATTTTTAACGATATTTATTTAATAAGGCAAACAAAACTACACGCTGCGATATTCGTTTATTTGCGAACGAAATTACAGATAAAAAATTATTCCATAGGTTAGTCTTACTTTTTATTCGGTTGTGTATTTCCCATTTTGCTTGTGTACGTTCTCCACTGGAATGTTCGTTTGATTAAGTTTCGCATTTCGTTACTTCGATTCTCGTTTCTTGAAACTTCAACAGAATGCTAAACGATAAAATAGAAACACTTCTGTCTATAGATACCTCCGTGCGCGTTCCTGTAATAACAGAATAAATTCTGTTGTACGATTCAATTAACCTACATTTGGGGCAAATTACTTCGCGATTGATTTATCAATTAGCCGACTCAATCGGTAATATAAAACGGTTTACAAATGTTTTTACACGAAGACGTAAAAGCACGCGTTACATTATAGAAAGTCGCGTTCTGTCTTATTCTTAAACCGATGCTGCAAAGTTACGCTACCGATTGAAACAACATAAAGCTACTTAATCTTACGTCAAATTCCGTAGGATCGAAATTCACGAAATTTGCATGATAAAAGATCATACTAAAATTTAAACGATTCGAGGGCAAAGACTCGGCTCAACGTATTCCCAGGGGGCGAATAATTTCTATCGTTTGGAAGCAATTGCGAACGAATCACATTTTTAATAAAACACAAAACTGCTGACTTTTCCATTGAAATTCGCAGAATTTACGTAATGGAAAACTTACGTAAACGATACGAGAGTCCAGGCTCTTAACGTATTCCTGCAGCGTAAGAAACAACGTTTTCATGGTAAAGAAAGGCTCGGAACAACGAGAGAGAACGAGAGAACAAAAGAAAACTGCATGGTATTTAAGTTAAATCGGTTGCATTGATTTATCCACGGCTAAGGCAAACTCGAGGTTAATAGTAATTACTATCGTGATTGCCAAGAGATAATGTCAACGCTCGTAACCCGTGGTTTTCGATCGAGCAAGTCGATCATTACCGCTGCCGTCGTTATTAAAACGAAGACAGGCTGTCCGAGAAAAAGGCCGCTGGTTCGCGTTGATCGTTATTATTACGGCTGCTCGACAGCGTAATTTCTCGTGTGAGAACACCGGACTCGTTATCCTTTCTTTTTCGCCTCTCCTGATGCTTGCGACATCCTTGCGACACATCCTGCTTTCCGTATTGGCCAACACTGCAGCGTCGCGGAGTCAGATATCTTCCCACTGGCAAGAGGCGAAAGGTCGACGCTGCTATCTCGTCGAGGGGATTTCTGAGGATTCTTTGTTGGCAAAACCTTTCGAGCGGTCAGGAAATCGTGTTAACTTCGAGTTTAGCGATTCTATCCTGGAATTTATCGCCTTCTTAGACTATTACGAGGCGGAGAAGCTCAGCCGCTGAAGATGAAGATTTATCGTTTGCAATTGTTTCCACTTCGAATTGCGTAATTCGGAAGTTTTTACAAATATGCATTACTCTGTGCCATGCTTTTGGAACAATCGAAGAAACGAATCGAGTAATTTCACTTCGTAACTGCTCGAGATGAAGCGGAGTATCTTGGTGAAAAAGATTAAGACTTATTGGACACTTTGTATGGAACATTTTGTACACGGCCTTTGTCGAGGCAGCCAAGCGATACGATTATCCTCGAAACGGTTTATTTTGCAACTGATCGCTTTTGTAGAGTGTTACGAAGGCACGGAAGATGATGATTCGTCGTTCAAAAATCGTGTTAAGTCTAAGTCATGTGGTTGAATCGCAAGAGAGTTCTTGTGACGTGTGTACTTTTATGAAACTTTTGAAGCGATCAACGAATATATTACATTGAAATTTGTGTCCGTATCTTCAAACTGACTGTGTTTGTAGAGTATCATAAAGTAGGTTAGGTTATAGAAGATTATGAAGTTTATTTTCGATAATTTTGTTTACTCTGGATCGAATACTTCGATGGCAAGAAAGTTAAATGTTTTATAAGCGTGCGATATTTCGTTAATTAAGGACGCTGCTTTAAGGAAAGTAGTACGTCGAATAGAAAGTTTCAGGTCATTGCCAGGACGTTACTACTTGGTAAAAATATCGGACGACCGTTGTTACTCCTCATTTTTGATTTCTCTCTTTGGATGTTACGCGTTTACTTAATGATATGTAAACGATTACGATCCTCACAATAATTTAACTTTCTTTTCCAAGATTAAATTTATATCGCGGACCTGACATACAGGTCCTTTTATATAAAGAAGAACGTGCGCAAGAAAGATTTACTATCGATTCAAACTTACCGCAAAGTGGGTAGCCCAGCAAGATTCGAAAGATCGATCTTTCGCATCGAAATTACGCAATTCTTGGCATATTATAATTCTCGATCTGGTATAAGAGTAAATAAAGAAGAGTAAAGAAAGAAGTATTTCTTTTACAAGAAATAACATCAAAACACAGACTTCGTTTCGCAGTATCTAAAAGCTAATTACCGTACCGGTGAAAAAGCGCAGAAAGTTGATTTATTCGTCGCAGATCCGAAATCTCGATCAATAATCGCATTCTACGGCATCGACTAGCAACAAAGGAGCGCTCTAATCTCGAGAACTCGCCTTCGAAGCCCCTTAATCCACTCAAACCATTAACAAATTCCTTCGATGCCTGAATTCCAATCAATTATCGCGCGTAATCCTTTCGAACCAGATCAATTAAACGCAGTTTCCCGAAAGAAATGTCGCAATTACGATCCGATGTCGCGACGGAACACCGCTAGAACGTTGCTTTGAAAAAGGCGCGCGCAATGCCAGCTCGCAATGATCGTAATTCAGCAGTGGTGGGGCCATCGATCAATCACGCGGACTCTGATGCGCCTATCAAAGCTGACCGTTGTTTCGGGGGCTGACTAGGTCCGATGGAACCGTGGCATCGTGTATCAGTGCACGTTAGCGAATATCATTCCCGACATGAATTATTTCCGCTTTTGTCCTGCGAAGCTTCTCGCGATGGCCATTTCACGCGGATGAATTTCGCGGCCAGAGGAGAAACGGTAACCGCGTTTCCCGGATTTCGTGATTCGCGCACGGATTAAGTGGATTCTGTTACGAGGAAATGCACTTAGTGTCGCGCTATCCGCGATAGGCGAGGTGGTTCTGTCGGATAGCACGAGCAAGAAAGATACAAGAGTAGAACGAAGGGAAGACTGTGTCGGAGATCGTGGATGATTCAGAGCCGAACAGGTCTTCGTATTGGGCGAAGAACGTTGGCTGAACGTTTTTATAGGATCCGCGAATAATAGGGAAATTTCTAATTGATTTTCAGTGTCTCTTTCCTTTGAATTACGCGAGTGCACGGCTGGATAGCTTCTGACTGGTAGGATCGAAGATATCGGATTCCGATGTAGCGCGACTAACGACCAGCAAACTGACTACAATAAAATAGCGAGTAAGAAATTGCGTTAATGGAACGTTGACGCTTAACGGGTAACCGCGACTTCCCGAGCTATTAACATTGAACCTACCGACGCTTCTTGTATACTTATCGATCGCAGACTATAAATATTTCTCAGAAAAAAGAAGAAACAAACTAGAAATATATACCGATGAATATATCGTATGCATATTTTATGAAAAGTCGTAGATTAGCAAGCGATACGATAACGTTCAAATTTGGTTAAATTTGTGTAGAAATTTGAAAACGGTCAATTTGACCGCAGTGGTAGGTTTAGTATCAAATGCTTATCTCGCAGGACAAGCGACTATATTGCAGTCTGCCGTATAACGCGGTTAATACGGAAATCGTACCGTACGGGAACTTTTCTCGTATAACGCGCGCAATCTGAAGCAACGTGTTTGAAACGATTATTGTTACGCCAACTTTTACCTTCTATGTTTTATCAAACGGGACAGCGCTTTGAAAGTAAATATATATGCGAAGTTGATCGAGAAAAGACATATTATCGGTGTATGTAAAGAATCGTTTATTTCATTGAAATTTAATAAAAATCTAATTATACAAATTTATGTATTATGTTTTTCAAGATTTTCCACGTTGAAAAATACTCTTACTGTCTCCATTATCGGACACCGTCCGAATCGTCCAAAATCACGTTGCAACGTGTCTTCGTTTTGGTGCGAGCAAATGCTCATCTTCGATCGTCGAGTCAATTTCCCTTACAGATTCGATCTTTTCGGCGAATCTATCGTCTTGCTTCGTTATACGAATTTGACGCGTTGCACGGAGAATCGCGTTGCATGAAAACAGTAGTCGCAATATCATTCGCTGGTTGTAGGAATTCTCGTTGTAAGAACTCGCGTTAGACGGCAGTCTGCTGTAGTTTCGTGGAAAGAACGACAAGATTATCCTTAGAAGTAAGCTTATTTAGCAGGCAGAAAAAACTGATTATAAACTGAAAAACCGAGCGTGGCGTTGCGACAGTGCGTTTCCCTTCCATTTGCGACGCTCGTATCGGGGAAATCGCAATCTGTTAAACGAGAGTACACGGCTTTCGCGAATAATTCTTTAACTCGCGGCCGCTTTGCCGACTAGCGGCGGTCGCCCGACGCGAATTCCTTTGAAGTAGACGGATACAATTCCGCGATGCTCGAGGAAATTTTGTAAATGCACGGGGGCTGAAAGTCCGGAGGCCCGTTAGCGTTTTGTGTCGCGAACATGGCACGCGTGAAAAGTTAGTCTCTGATTTTCTCACTCCATCGCTCTCCACTGCTACCTGTTCTTTTTTATTTCGTTGCTTTGCCGCTTCGCGTGCGCGCGTGTGCCACACGTCCCGTACAAAGAAGCTTTTCGCTACACGCTGCACATGTTTCGGCGCGCAATGAACAACTGCCGACAAATGATGCCATTTTCTACGACCAACGGTCCGTCCACGTTTCTACGATTTTCTGCTCGTTAAAAATTCTCGAATCACGGCTCGAGTCGAGCCGAGTCGATATCTCGCGGCGGTGGCTGACGGTTATCAGATACGTCACCGAGGAACGCCAGTTTAAGAGACAATTAACTGGACACGTTTTTCGCAGGACGAAAAACCAGACGAGAGGGATGAAGGCGACGTCGTGACAGATAATTAAGAACGAAACAGCGAATTATACAAATACCAGAAAAATAAAGAACGATTATTAAGAGCTGTTGGTCGAGCTCTTTGCTAATTAATTCCTTGTTTGTTGCTCATTCATTAGCGATGTGATTTGCGCAATATCAGACGAGGGCTGAGATGAATAAGAATGTAATAAATGAATTTATTTAGTACGATAGATTTTTTTTTTATTAATTTTATTTTATACATCTCTCTCTAGATCTTTAAAGATGATAAACGCTGAATGCCTCAACGATCGATTGATTTGAGTAATTTACATTAAATTAAGTGACGAAATTAACCAAAGCACATTTTTTGTTCCTGTTGGTGATCTTTACTATTGGCAGTCGATCGTCGTTTCCATTTATTAAACACTATGCACAACGATTTGTGGATATGAGGTTTGTTATCAAGAAATCATTCCTATACTTAATTAAGAAGAAATTTTCCAATAGATGGTGTCGTAAATGTAATTTACGCGTTAACTCTGAATAAAAAAAGAGTCTAAGTCAAGCGTTAATCGTTCACGATTCTTCTCGTCGAGGCTGAATCCTCGTAGACATTATTCTTCGCTTAAAGGCCCAAATCGAACTCCAGTAGCTACGATATTTCCATCTGCAAATTTCTTCTGCATCTACATCTACTTGAGGAAGAGTTTCGGCCTGCCCTACTTTAAAATCAGCATGTATAATGTGCTTGATACCGTTTAAGACTTTTAGCTCCTTGTGAATCACCTTGTTGTAAGAAAACTTTTTCCTACGTTGCAAATAGTCAGCTATGTTAAAGAAAATCCAGTAGGTGCGATCTTCTCTACATTTTTGTAAAATCTGCTCAAACGTAGTTAAAATATAGATTGAGATAATCGTCGAAGCAGTCGAACGTTGTGAAATGAAAAAAAAACTATAATCCATAATCGATATATAATCAATAATATTATAGGTTATCAGCATGAAGCTTCAAAACGCAAACAATTTAATAAAATATGTAACGCGTATATGATAATCGTCATAATATACGAGCAGATATTAGCGTATCCGCTGTGTCTCGTATAGAACGCGATTCCTAGAGGGATAATTAATTAGTTCGAACTTTGTGCTCGTCGAAGACGACGATCGAAAATACGTGGCGGTACTAAATTGCGAAAACTTGCTAGAATTTTATAGAAAGATCATTAGTCAACGATTATACGCCGACGTTTGTACAATTCCCTCTACTAAATCTCATTGAAAAAGATTGAAACCAATGAAATTCTTGAAAGTCTTTCGCGTAACTTATTATACGATATAAAATACGATAGAATGTCTAACATAAATACGTATGAACTTTTCGCAATCTAGTGATTTTCAAACGTAGTTTCATCGATTATTTCCTTTTTCTCCAATTGTTTTATTACCGATGAATGCGGGCGTATATTGAAAAGGACAAAGACGAAGCTCGTTACTCCGCTTTTCGACAGTCTCTTAATTTGAATACACGTGTTTTTAAATAGGCCATTTTAATCAAAGCTTATTCCTCTAATATCCGCGGATTTCCACCATTCTACGCGTATACATTAAACGCGAAAAGGGAGGTCGAGTAAATTCAACGATCATCAAACTTCGTCATCGTTCGTCTCTTTCTGGATAATTTTTACCGCGGCAAAAGCAAAATACTTGCGCGATGCAGAATTTCCAGCGCCCACAGGAGATTTTCGAACTACGAGTCAGGCGTGTCGCTTTGAAAGCTTTGATTCCGAGCGCTGGATCGACGTATTTTCAGTCGAACGAGCATATTTTTATAGATACACGCGTAACAAGGCGTGCTCCCGCTCATTCGAGAGAAGCTTTAAACTGCACGGTCTCGCGAGCTGATACGATTCCGCATCGTAAACAATTCACGTAAAATCATCGATGTAAAACATATCGGTGAATTACGGCCACTCGTACGTCGCTCGCTCGATTCGCCCGATATTTGCTTGACTGCATGGAAATGCGATTGTTTGAATTGCCATTCACGGCGTGTCTAAATTCGATTATTTCGCCCGGCAAAAATATACACGCGCTCGGTCTATGGTTCAGTAACCGTGGAGCAGGCCATCAGACGGGCCTCACTTTCTAATTTCCACGGTAATCAATCGTTCCTGCTATTCAATTACATCGTAATCTCGATGCAAAACGCACAAATGATGCAACCTTCGATTACCCTTCACCCGTTCGATCTTCTCTTAACGCTGTACAAGATTTTACTCTTTTCCGCGGAATGGACATGCTGCGAATACTTATGAAGGAGAAAATCGAACTTGTTAACAGGCGACGACAAATTAACTCCACGCTGTGGATTGTCTGCCTCTTGCGCGTTATAATGATAGTTCGTTCGAGCCACCTATTATGGAAGCCACGTTGATCAAGTTATAAAGCAGAGAAAAGTCGCGATGTTGCAAACGTTGTTTCTGAAAGTTTATCTTGATATTTACAGTCTCTTGGTGCTATCTCTTATTATCATATCTAACGAACGTATGAAAGTGAGACGCAATTCCTATCGCGAACTTTAATTCCGATCGTGTGACTTCCGAGACGCTCATTTAGGAGGTCCTCCGTTCTTTTGCTCGGATTTCTTAAAAGTGAATTATTAGGTTGTCCCAAAGTTTCTTTCGTTTTATAAGGAAATAACGGATGCACAAGTCTTTTTCGTTTTATATCATTTCATTGAATTACTAAATATTAATTTTGAATTAAAACAATATATTTCTGTTCAAACAATTGTATTTATCGATAATGTTCTATCATTTTGTCCGACTAAAATCGACACATGTCCATATTATTATCTCTAATTCTTTTCGTGTACAAGATATAAACTTGCAATTCTATATGGATACTTCGAATAATATATCCAATATATAGGGTGAGTAATATGTACATATATCCTATTGCGTTATATGAAATATACAAATACATCAAACGTTCTATCATTTTGTCCGGCACAAAGATCCGGTAGAAGTGGAACAAAATGGATCGTACAGAATTCGATAAAATAGTATAAAACGAAAGAGGCTTGTGCATCCATTATTTCCTTATGAAACGAAAGAAACTTTTCGGACAACCTAATACGATACACGTAGATTTGAAGAGACCAAAGGCGACGTAACTCCAATTGATTCATCCTCGTTCGTGCTTCATGAAGTAAACTTACAGGTTATGAAAATGAGGTTTGCATACGTAGATCGTGTAAACGAAGATGTAAGACGAAACTGTCGTTCCTATTCACGTTTCAAGCAACACGCACTACGAACTATAGTTTCGAATGTTCTTGCTCGAAGAAGAATTTACGATACGCAGATATATTTAGGCGAAAAGAATTTATAATACTCGGCACGATTTATGCTGAATCCGGCGGACCGTCCTATTGTACCGTCATGGTCTAATCTGGTTACCATGACATATGACAGTCATGACTGGACACGTGAGATTCTATGGACAAGCCCGTGGAAATGCCACGCTCGCTGTAAATTACCCAAGAACCATGAGATTCGCTATTCGAATAATGGCATGCAACGAAGACGAATAAACACGCTTGAGATTCAACAGACAGACATTTGAATTTCTTCCAACTCGATCTTAGTAATTACGATTAGGTCGATGACCGTAGATGGTCACGAAAGTCAACGTACACCCGTTAAATCAGAAAATATTACGTCGAATTTGTTTTACGATGGATCGTGTCGGTTCTCAACGTCTCTATAGCGATCGAGTTTCGGTTAGACGATCTTCGAAACACAGAGATCATCGTGCTGCGACACTCGAGGTTCTCCGAGACGAGTTTCACGAATGCTGATCGTTAAGACAGCGCGTAACGTGTCAATGTTAATCTCGTAGATGGAAAAATCGTAGTTCCAGTTATCGTTTTCAAAAAAAGAAAATTGAAAGAAGCTACCGTAAGAAGGAGGCAGCTCGAGCTGAATCAAAATCACGTCGCTTTCTAAATTCTTGTAGCAATAAATTCTCGCACTTCTAGGTATGAAACCTACTACGCTCTTTTTTTCTTC
This sequence comes from Bombus confusus, assembly GCA_014737475.1. Classification (NCBI taxonomy): domain Eukaryota; kingdom Metazoa; phylum Arthropoda; class Insecta; order Hymenoptera; family Apidae; genus Bombus; species Bombus confusus. The sequence continues at coordinate 2,896,771 of JACXIV010000008.1, read as the reverse complement.
CAATAAATATAATTGAAATATGGAAGTTGCCTAATACCACTGCACTCACTTCGATCGTTTACCTCTTTGATTTTACACGAATAGCGTATATCCGATAGACAAAGATTAATAAAAATTCGTTTCACGATTCAATAACAGAAGCCGCGCGACGTGTCTGCTTGGAATGTGCAGCGGTTTCGCGGATTGTCGGAACAACTTCCCTCGGTTGCTTTCTTTTTCTCTCGATCGGTTTGCAGCAAGGGAACCGCAAAGGATGCGGCAACACGATAAACGATCCAAGTCTCGCGGCTAGACGATTCTGGTACGCCGTGTCGTTGGCCTCGGGTAGCCTTGACACGCTGCACTCGAGGTTGTAGAAGGTTGGAAAGAAGAAAACAGCCGGTCAAACTATGGGAATCGGCGGAAGAATGTCTAGCGTTCGCCACTTAAGGGATCGATAAAAGTGAAAGTGGTACAGAAAGATTGTTATTTTTCAAAGAACGATATACGCTACTTGTGCATTAAAGATCGCCAAGGATTCGTTAGATGTACATGTTAAAAATTGAAAATTCTCAACGTTCCGTTAAAATAACGTTCGGTTTGCCATTCTTTTTCTCTCAATTTACCCTGTCGAATTGTGTTTTTTACCATCGAGCTTTATGATCTTTGGAAAAGATTAGCCTGAAAAATTTGTCCGACTGTAACGTATGGCTAAAGTTGTTTGAATTAACCTCTATGGAAGAGGGATCCGTATCGAGTAATTTTTCCACTGCGCTCGATATTACACGTTACGTCGCGTATCTCAACGGAAGAAAAAAGCGGAGTAAAAATCCGCACGAAACTCGAAACAATCGGCCAGGCACGAGATGCAGATTTTATGCGCGTTTCCCAGGAAAATGGCTCTCTTTTTTTTTATTTCTTCTCTTCCATTTGCGTTTTTTTTTTTTTTTTTTTTAACGCTATACATCCAGCGCGCGCCGAATACATTGCCCGTTTTCCATTTTGACTCCATTAACATGAACAAACAGCGAAACGAGTGATTTGGTTACAAGGCGATTTTGTCTTCGTCATGGACAGCTTGGCCACGCGATGATTCGCTGTAAACAAATTGACGAATCGATTGACTCGATTCGACCAACTGCGGAATCGTTCGCCGCGCCAAGCCCTATTCTACGGATGCTTAATTATAAATGCAAATTTGACATTCGCACTCGCGACCACCTGCCTTCTGATTGCGTTCGTTCCCGTCGATAAACGCGCTAAAATGTTACGAGTCAATCCTCTTTATCGTATTTTTAACTTTCATCGCGTTTCACGCTGTTACGAGAATTACTGTCTCCTGTAATTTATAACACGCAGATCAACGCGATATGGAATATTTTCGCGACGTATCTCGAAAATGCAAAACTTCGAACAGTTTAGAAATTTATTCCGAACGAATATAAACAAATATCTCGTTCCTGTCATTTGAACGTAGCTTTAACGCGGTTAATTATAACAAAATGCGATAGTTCTGTTATTGAAAGTATTTCTAATTTTACACACATGTTCGATATGTAGGTACCTTGATCGTAAACTATTTATATCTAACTTGCTAAACCATTCGTAACTGAGAATCCTTAACACTGTCTTAGCAGTTGGACGCGATAATTCTCACTTACCGTTCACCGAAGCTCGAATACTCCAACTGGATATTCCAATGGTCGCTCCGATCCACGAATACTTGTAGTCTTCAAAGCGAAACGTCGTTCTCTGTCTCTTAAAAAATACCGTAAACAAGCGGGAGATACTTCCAAATACCAATCGGTATACGTCTAAAATAATTTCTTTTCAATTTCTCATGCGACCGATCCAAAGCGTACCACCAACCCCGAACGACTGCGAGAGATTAAGAAAAGCAGCAGTTACAAATCAGCCTTTAAGGACCGCGAACAATCGAAAAGAACCCAGGAGAAACCCATTGGAACATTACTAAAACTTTACCGGTCACGTCCGCAAGCTTTGCAATTATTCCTGGACCACCGTAATCTATTACTCGATAGTCCATCGGGCCGTGGTCATCAATAAGGAGCTAATTGCGAGGCGGACCCGGCAAGTCGAGCCACGAAACAATCCTAAATTCAGCGCTGTCGATCGGCTCGGACAATCGATAGGACGATCGTGCAGCCAACGGCATAGCGCAAGAAACGAATTGGCGACGACTAGTCCGAAGAGCCGATTCGCGATCCTACTGAATTCTACTGGCGAATCTTGCCTGTTCCACGTTGTCGCTGCACTTAAAACAGCAAGACTTCGACGCTGAAATCTCTCGTAATCGGCTCTCTGACTGGTCTTGCGGCGAATCACTGCCGGCTAAAATCCAAGATCAAACAGTACGGTTCTGTTCTTTATTTTTGTTACGACGGAATCTACGTCTGCGCGGTCTGTGCCCTTTTAATCGCTTGACGCATACACACGTTCGTGACACGTACGAGTACGAGTTCACGAATCTATGCACGTTTACTTTAGCTAGTTACTTCAGTCTGTCGATCTTTATGGATTCGAGCGGCACGACAGCTCGTACCTGTTAATTATGGTTAATCAGCGTGTAGGAGTAAAAACCTGTTCAGTCGACCTTTTTCTTTATCGCTGTACAATGAAATATTTTCCGCTTATGAGAACGAGTTATCGACAGGTAAGTACATACGCGTTGAGCATACTTGGTTTTATGCTTATTTTATCTTTTTATTAACGCACGGTAATACAACGTGCGTTAATAAATCTTAATCGTCGGATCATCGTCGAGAGCGGCACGATAAGACCGAGTAGACTTTAATGAAATATTTAATGCTGAAATAAATTAACAATTGGTAATTCAAACGCTAACTTCGGTACGGTATTATTGGACACGAGCGAAGCTGTTACGTTGCCTAATCCAATGGCGCACTAGCCTTTTACACGTAATTGACATTAACGCGTGATAAAGTTCCGTCGGCCGAAAAGTTCACGCAGTTTTTTTCGTAACTTTGCCCACCACTGGTGAGAATATTTTGAAATCCCTAGTTAATTGCGAAAAAACCGCTGTACATAGTATTTCGGTAGCCGGTGGCAACGCAAGTTTAACAAGCAGATTCAGAAATGCAATCGAGTATTGCATACTTGTAGCTACATCCGCCAATATCGGAAGCGGAGGATCGGTCAATTATGATTCACGCTGATATTCCATGTTTTTCACTTTACACTCGTACGTTGTTGTTCTGTCAAAGTACAACGAATTCACTATCGCAGCCCTCTCGCGTAATGGGAAAAAGAATATTTCATTGCGTTGGCAACTAAGTGACCGCGGATTTTGTCGATAGGTGGTCTCAGCACGTTCTTTTCTTTTGTCAACGTGTTCAAAGCACCTAACCTATGTCGTTTTCTCGTTCTTTGGACTTCCACCTTTAATTTAGTACAAAAATCCTATCGATTAGTTATTTAGTCTCGTTTTTATCCCAATGGAAAAATCGAAGAACAAGACGCGCATTTCAGACGTATTTTCTTGTATTATTTCCGAAAAGGTCAGAACGCGTCGCAAGCACGCAAGAAGTTACGTATACGGGAACGAAGCCTCGAAAACGAAGCACTGAAAGATGCTCGACGATCATACGAGTCAGAGGTTACGGGTTAAATTATACAAATTACAAGCTCGGTTGTCCCATTCTACTTAGAATCGTTAAAATCGTAAAAGGGAAGATTATACCTCGCAATTTCAATTCACCAACGATACTAGTTGATAAATTATATACGCAACAGAAGCCGGACAGCGCTTTTCAGCTAATTCCTCCGCTTTCTCGATCTCAACACGTTTTGATTAACCGGTAAGAGAACTAGAATATTCGATAACGATCGCTGAAAAGTCCGTTGGACGAGGATCAATTTGCGGAGCGAGGTGAAACGGTAGAACAGCGCTGCTGTACGCTTTAATTTTAGCAAAGTGACGGGAGAACGAGCGTTCGCTCGCTTTGTCTAGACGCACTTTTACTCGTAACCGAACCAGTCGTGGACAATTTCTGGCATCGAGGCGTTTTTTCCCTCTGCACTGGCGAGACCATTGTAGTAGAAAGTAGCTTATCGCGAAACAGGAACGCGAACATGACAAAAGAGGCCCATCGACACGCGTCGAATTGAGCTCACGCGTGCGCCAGCCTACTTTTCATCCAACTAAAACGCCACTCTCGCCTCCTCGCGCGAACTGTGTCAACCCGTGGCAATTAGCGTCTCCTTGCGCCGGTCTGCGAAGAAGTAGCCAAATTTCGAGGCCGGTTGCTCCCGAACAAAGCCAACGCAACACCGTTGCAGCGGATACTCGTCAGCGAAGCGCATACTGGATCTTCTGTTACGAGGACCGTGTACTTTTCCCGTAATAGTCGCTACTGTGTGTAGAGAGCCGGTGACGACTACGGAACAGCGAAACCAGGCTGAAACCACTTTCAAGATCTATACGTCGAAAGCGACGGTTTGGAAATCGCGAAACTCGTTTCAGAGGACTACGTTTTACGCGGCAATGCGCCAGCACTTTGACCGTAAAGCGCAGCTGATTTTAGACAACTTTTAACGCGATTTTAATGTCGTTGATTTCGTTAGATCGCAGGATGCAATAACGGATACGGACGAGTCTGAAGTTACTTTTTGTCGTAGCGTACCACGTGGTCGTTAGTTAGACCGGCAATTACACGAAAACGCAAAGAAACCAACTGTTATTATCGCGAATCTTAATTACGACGAGCTTCAAGTCACGAGTAACATTGAAATTTCATTTCTATAACGAACCTATTATATTCATTTAATATCTACCTGTAATAGGTATCTATATCCGTAGTCTCCTTTCGATTCTAGGATTGCTTAACACGTAACGATGGTGCAAGAATCGTGTAGTCGTTGAAAGATTTTGTGCTGAAAGAAGAATACATTCGAACGATAGAATCCTACTGGTTCGTCCAGCCGAAAAAGCTAGCATTGCGTCGAATATCTACCGAGCTTCTCTTCGCGTCCATCGTATTTTTAGTACGTAGACGATATTTTTGTTCATCCGACGATCCTAATGTCCATCGACCCTACGCAAGTGTAAACTTCAAGAGCGTAGGACGAACACGGATATTCGAGGGCCAATGCCGAAGCAGGATTTAGAACGTCCAGATTTTACGATGGTTTTCTAGAAAATTTCCCATTTCTCGCGCGCTTTGGAAAGACCGTCAGAAGCGATTTCGCGCGGAGGAAATAGCCTGACAGCGGCAGTTGTAAATGCGGGGTTGTCGCGGCAACACGTATTTCGTAGAATCGCCTTAAAACGCGTGGAATCGCGTTAAAAAGCGTTCGACCGATCGCGCTTTTCCCCCGACTCTTCAAACGCCGAGAGAAATATTAGGAAAAGCGACTCAACGGATATTCGATGGAATTACCAGCGAAGCCATGCGCCAACGTTTACGTTGATCGTTAATAAGTTGATCAACCCTCCGCAACCACCGCTCCGTTTTTAGCAGCTGCACGCATTCGCAGCTGCGTTCTCGCGTTACATAAGGCCGGTCATAACGTCGGTTAAAACGTTACGGGGCTCGCGTAACAGCACTTTCTCCTGCGATATCGGCGACTCTGAGGCGGGACTATTTCCTCGGAGGTGGCCGAGGTGCGTCCGACGAAGCGGCGAGAGTCTTCGACCGAGTCAAGGTGGCTGGTCGACGACTATACGCGGACAATCGCGGCGGTGTTCCCTGGGTCGAGCTGGTTTTCTGCTTGCGAGCCGATGCAACCGCGGTAAGCAGGTGCGCGTACCGTGAACCCCGATAATTGTGGTTGCCTCGCTAGCCTCCACCAGGTGTATGGGATGTTTCATTCTGAAACGCCTGTGCGCGACACCCCGGCCGCGCGATTAGCGGTAATGCACGCCGGCCTACTTTCACGGATTAGTGCGGCTTTGCTCATGGGCTGTACGTACGCGCGCGCGTTGGCGCTCGAAATTGCCTGAATTGTGAGATCCATTACCCGGCCGTTAAGGACTCGAGACAGGGTTTACGCGGCGCGATGCAGACGACGCTGCTTTTCGAGGGATGTTCGTCGGCGTTAAGACGTACACGGTCGTTCGGAAATCGAGCTACAAACGGATAGGACGCGATTTGTTTTTTTTTTTTTTTTTGATTTGAAAAGATACGTCGGAACGTCTGCTTGGTCGTATTGGGTTGTCCGGCAAGTTTCGTTCGTTTTATGAGGAAACGATAGACGCACGATGTTCTTCCTTTTCTATTATTTTACCGATTCAAGTATGATCCATCTTCTGTTATTGCGATCATACGTAATTCGGGAAAATAATACGAAACGAAACATGTCGTGCATCCGTTGTTTTCTTATAAAAGAAAATTTTCCTCGTAAAATATGCATACAATATATCCTGCGGTATTTATTTCTATTAGGTTGTCCGGAGAGTTTCTTTCGTTTTATGAGGAAACGATAGACGCGCGGCATTTTTCGTTTTCTATTATTTTTATTGAATCACGTACGATCCATTTTGCTCTGTTTCTATTATTAAGAAGATCGTACGTAATTCGATAAAATAATATGAAACAAAAAATGTGAGTTTCCTTATAAAACGAAAGAAACTTTCCGGACAACCTAATAGTATCATCGTTTTCCTCTATATTTCAACTTGGTCTAACGTCTTGCTGTGAGCACGCAATTGTTACTTAAATCAACACCAGGTATACGTCAGATATGCATTTTACGCGACAAGTCGTGTTCTTTTCGGCTGTGCCACGATCTGGGAATCACTTTGCACTTATAGCGCCGATAACGCTGATTTTCAGACAATGGATTCTTCGCTTAATTTATCCGTCGAAAACGTATTTTGATTGGTTCATCCAACTTTCTACGAAGAGTGAATTTACTATTATTATTATTATTCAGGATATGCTTGTAATGGTGATACGAATGGTCGAGAATTCACGTCGATCAATGTTATAAATTGGAAAGTAGGTTGTACGTTCTGCGTGTGTCGAAAGTATCGAGGAGGTATTTTAGTTGCTTTGGATGTTGATTAGGATAACGGTGATTTTAATATCTAGTAATTGGCTGGTCCAAAGGATGAAACGACGAACTTCGTCAATTAAAAAGAGTAACACAAAATGATGAAGATACGAACGTTATCTTTTGTACTTTAGCTTGGAATTCGTGATCACTCGTGCTATATTCTTGCAGCGTACTGACTTATGGAAGTTTGTTTTTACAAGAACTTGAGCATTAACTGCGTACTCGAATAATGAAATTGAAAAATGTACGAAAGATAGAGCGAGAGGTTTAATTAGTTATCAAAGATTGTTCTTCTTTATTGCATCGAATACATATGTATCTACAATGGTTAAGAGTAGATTGTAAGAAAACAATTTGGCGACTATTCGAGAGTAAGTCTTTTGATTTCGTTACTACCTTTTGGCGTAATTAAAGTGGCGAACGTGCAAAATAAATATTTATTCTATTGAAACACAATTTAAAAGAATGAAAATAAAGAGATCAAAAAACAGGAAAAAAAAAAATAAAAAAGTCAAATATAGGTTTCAACTTAAAATTGCAGTTTTTGATTGGTCTCGTGTTAACCATATTTCCATTAGTTCGGTTTAAAACAACGTTGATTTTGCCAAAATTGCCGGTATCGAGCAGCGATAAAAACCTTTTTACATATGCGGCTGGCTAGATACGTTTCGCGTGTTCCGTGTCTGCTTTTATTAATCGACGCACGTTGAGGTTGGCCAATTTTATTTTCACACTTCTATTCAAGCATACGATCATTTCGTTTCACCTGAAACGTTTACTCGAAGCAGCTTCGCCGCGCCTAAATGCACAAGTATAAAAACGCTGAACTAAGATGTTTCGTCAAGAAAGCGTAATATAGATCGGTATTACAAAAACACGATAACCGTACTGTGCCATAAGTTTCGCCCACGGCCCGTTAAATAAGCATCGCGGGTGCAATAAAGGTTGGATGGAAGAAGCCGCGTACAAGTTGCGAGAAAAGTTGGCGAAAGAATATGTAGCTACTTGCACACACTCGGTCTAGTCGAGGCAGCGTCCAAATGGCGTGCAAGAAAAATGGAACGCGCAGCCACGTCCGCGCCCGTAATCTCCACAAGCGAATCAACGATATACATGCCCATTGAACGAGTCGTGACGAGGTTTCTAACATGGAAAGCAGACAGAATGGATCGTGGTACGATTGAAAAGTCTATCTAAGCTAACGTAACGCGACGATTGGACCGTACTCTATTCGAGTTTAACCTTTCAAAAAAATTGCGCCAAGAGTTGGAGCATCCTTTGAAGAACGACGCGTGGTCGGTCGATCGATAAATCAGTTGTTTTCGCGGCCTCGCGCGATAGATACGCGCGATTTATCGCCGGCCTTCGCCATCGACCCATCGATCGCATGCTAAACGTTTGACAACTGAGTCACAGTGTTTCATAATTGCCTGCAGTTTTCCACCGATTATCCATTGTGCCGCACCTTTTGTTCCCTCTCTTGCTCGCTCGGTCTTTGACCGCGCGAAGGCTGTGATCTCATCTCCGGACGTTTGGTACGATCGTGATCGAGGTTACGCAAGTGCTCCGTAGAATCGTTTAGATAGGAATCTTGCTGGCCAGAAGCGACGCGGCGAAAGAGTCCGAACGCATTCGTCTTAAACTCGATACGTTTCCTCATCCGCATCCTCTAATTTCTTTGTATTTAAATTCTGCTTTCGCGTCGATCGAGAGAAAGATCTAGGGTTTCAACAAGGTCTTTGGATCAGAATCGAACAGATCATTTCCGTGATCGATGCATCTGAAATTTTGTTAACGCGGCCAGAATTGGCAAATCGCAAGGGTGTTGTCTTTCAGCGTGATAATGCAAAGCACCGCGCGACTTTGGTCACTCGCTAAAAATTATTGCAACTAGATTGGGATGCGTTGTCACATTCCCCGTGTAGCCCTGACCTTGCACCTTCAGATTACCATTTATTTCGTTCCACGCAGAACCCCTTAAACGGTAAAATGTTTAACGACGCCGATGATGTAAACTCACATTCAATTCAGTTTTTTGCTGGCAAAAAATCAGAAGTTTTATAAACATGGAATTATGACACTGCCTGGATGATGGCAAAAGGTCATCGACAAAAGCGGACAATACCTAATTGAATAAAGTTGTATTCTTCAGCAAAAATCGCGAACTTTCCTTCCTTTTTAAAATACGCAATCACGTAGTTGCCAGCCCAATAAATATTCGCCATATCAAACTGATATTCGTCGCATCATTGATGCAAATGCGTTTGTAGTTATACTATAGGAGAACTGTATTTAATTGAATCCTGAGACATCTCCGGAGACATTTTGCATAGAAAGTAGTGTGATCCTAGCCGATAGCCTGAAATCGACGAAAGTCGAGATATTAGGTTGTCCGGAAGGTTTCTTTCGTTTTAGAAGGAAACAACGGACGCGCGACATTTCTTGTTTCATATTATTTTCTCGAATTACGTATGATCGTAATAACAGAAAATGGATCATACGCGAATCAGTAAAATCATAGAAAAGGAAAAATATCGCGCGCCAAAAAATATTGTTTCCTTCTAAAACGAAAGAAACTTTCCGGACAACCTAATACTTGCTAAAATTTTCCGAATAAACGAATCGATGGAAAAGCAGACGAGAGATCAGGACGAAGAACGATTCGACGAAAACCAATCTATTCTACTTCTATATATTGGAACGTACTGCCAGTACACGTGGTAATTCTAATTATTCGGGTCAGAGATACGTGGAACGCGAGTCACGCGCATTCAAATAAACCCTCTGGAAAAGTGAAGACATTTGCAACATGTTGATCAATTAATATAACAAAAAGGAGAGGTCAGAGACGATCTCTCTGTTTCATGGCACGCTGAATCGAGGAATTCTCAGATGATGAGATTAGCTTCGCGATTACATCTGCGCAAGCCATTTTGTAAGAAGCACAGTGCAAACTATGGTGTTGCAACGGAGCTACGATATTCCTATCCTTGAAATGCGTCTATTGACACGTTTCTTTGAGCGACGTGTACTTCACCGTGCCAGTGAATGACCCGTGAAGACGTTCGTACAACCATTAACGCTGATTTTCACGAATCTCCATGGACTCCTAATTGCCAATTAATATGCGTTTTCTCCAAAGATACGGAATGTAAAAAATGCAACAAAGTACGATCACACACATGGTAAAATAGATCCGCTGATATTTCCGCGGATACGATCGATCGTTCAAATTTTCGAATTTCTAAATTCTCGGACTGCCAGACGAAAATTGTCGAATTTCCGCGATCAAAGAAATGCAACCCGAACAAAAGTTTCTCTCGCTCGCTGAATATTATAACGGCGCGCCACATTGAATAATTTCTGTATTTTGACGCATTACGCGCATTCCGTGTATTTTTGCATCGGCGAGTTTCCTACAGACGCGCAAAAACCCGTGGTTCGATCGTTAATCATACAGCAACGCAAAAGGAACGAGAAACGTTGCGACGAACGTAACATGAAACGTGGTGTCATAACAAAATGGGGTATTTTTATCGGACGAAGATCGGGTCACTCGTTAACGTAAACTCGTACACCGCGAACAGCGGTTGCAGAAAAAACGAATCCTTCTGAGAATCGCAGTACTTGCGACACGTTACTTAACGATCTTCGTCCAAAATAAATAGCGGAAGCTGATCTTTCTCCTTTTCACTGCGCCCAACTTAAATGGATTCACACGATAGAAACGTGGCAACGGTTACGTACTCCGATTCGCTAGAAGGCATTGCACGAAATACGGTGTTGAAAGGGATTAAATATTCTTATCTGCAGAACGTCGGAGCACGAGGCACGCAAAAAGTGCAAGTGAAATCAGGATCGAGACATCCGCAATACCCGACATAGCGGAAGGCTTTTAGTTTAAACGTACGGTTCTTCTACTAGAACGCTATACGTTGGAGTAAAAATGTTCATCGCTTGTGAGAACAGATTCTTCGATTTATACGCTCTAAGAAATAATATTTAATTGCCACGCCGCTCGAAAATATTAATAAACGAAGGTAAAATATTTCAGGAAGTCGATACTTTGGCTTGATAGCTTCGTTCCTGTCGCTTCAATGATCATAATCACTCATCAAAGAAGGTCGTAGGAAAAGAGAAGGTAGTTACATCACACGAGAGCCTGGGCAGACGTTCGAATCGATGACTTCGGTCTCGCAAAAATTTCAGAATTATTTCTTCTTCTGCCTACGATTTTCTTATATCTCCAACGGTTATAGTTTGAACGAAATCCAATGGAATTATTGCACCACGTCAGTTTCATTGTTATTGTCTATTCGTACAAAGTCGCTAATAGGTGCATAGTAGTTTCTGCGCGAAGTTACTTTACTCGCTGTGTCGTTAAGTTCGCGAATATCCCGAAAAGCCAGCACCGCGTGTTCTGATTTCCGTAAGGTTTAAACAAAGACGAAATTTTACGCACGAGGAGGCTGCCAATTAGAAAAGACATTCGTAAAACTGGTCGCACACCGTGACTGGACCAGGCAATCAGCGGTTTAACATACAATGGATTCGCGTGCAATTGACTCAATCAGCGACCGTTCGCAACGCGAGCCGCGATAATTAAAAGTTAAAGCGGATGGAACGCGACTCGCGTTTCTCGTTTTTTGGCTTGCCATCAGGCGATTAACTCGTCCGTTTTACATTTCCTACGATTATAATTTCGAAATTTTCCTTTCCAGACGACCGAGCTCGAGGATCCTACGTTTACGCCTTTGCGTTAATGTTTCTTATCGTCTTTTTAACGAGCAAAGGTTTATATTTGCGTTAATATTTCAAACGAGATTTTCAGTTTCCCCCGAGACGAAGATTCGCGATGAAAGGTTGCACTCAAACAGTCTGATTGTAATTTCATCGTGAACAATAAATTGCAAATCTTGCTGATCGTCAATCGTATACGGCACTCTTGCTCACGCGTTAATTTCCTTTATGTGAAAAATCCGAGAAATCTTGCACGTTCAGGGGTTAATCGCCGTGGTACGCACTGGCAGCGACATCGGCTTTCGATCGATACGAGCTGTTACGTGCGAAAATATTTCCACGGTAGTGCGGAACTTGGTCGAACAAAAGTGTCTCGACGCGGTGTGCGATGTGAAAGGGTATGTCGCGAGTCGCTGGAAATATTGAAGAGGATGCGATTGAATGCTCTTTGTGTCGTCTCCTTTCGCGGGGGGATTTATTTGTTTTGTTTGTTGCGATGGGGGTACTAGAGGGTTGTGATTCTTTCGAATGGTTCGTTATTTTGTGCCGGATAAAAGGCGGTGGTAATTATACTCGCAGAAGGCAGTTATTTGCGTCGAATACCTTTAGATATAAGAAATTCAGAGGATATATAATCGTTGGTTTTTTTAAAAATAACCATTGTCCGAGGTATTGGAATTAAAAGAACAATCGTAAATAAGTGCAACGATTGAACGAAGAATTATAATCACACGTGGAGTAATTTGATCGATAAGTTAATCGCTTGATAAATGGATGAAGCGGATCTTTTAAGAATTTATAGACCAGGTGTAACGCCGCCTATAATAAAAGTTCGGAAATTTTTTGCAATGTTCCTGCGTTATTTTCATAAAAAGAATTCAAGTTTCAGCCGATGTAATTGGAAGATAATGGTGTTCACATTCTGTTCTGCGATTACGTATTGTTCGGATTCGTGTGATTAATTATAACGGTCTGCGATCGTAATATCGAGCTCCGATAACGACAGATACGTTGATCAGCGAACGATACTATGAAAAGATACCGTTGAAACTCGAAAGCGATCTAAAGTCTAGAATTTATATTACAGTCCCATTAATTCAGCGAATTAATTTCTTCGTTATCTTTGATTCTTACGCTCTGATTGTTTTAGACGCCTCTCTCTCTCTCTCTTTCTCTTTGTTTTATATTTTATATATCACTAATTAGTACACGTGTATGCCTTTTAAAACGTAATTTACAGCGTAAATTCAATATACAATGTTTTCAACCAAACTCGTTCCTTCCCTTTGCGTTACTTTTATTTTCACGTTTATACCTACTTTTTCATTTAAAACGAATAAGCGTAATCGCCACTCGTTCTAAATTTCTCTCGCGAGATTATAATTTCGCAATATTCGCTTGTTACATAATTCGAAACGAACAATGTTAATCTGGCACGGAGGATTTAATAAAACGCGAGTCCTTGATAATGAAGATCGACTAATCGGAAGGCAAATATTTCAGCCATTCGGTCAGTATCTGTAGGGGAATTTAAAACTGTGAAGGAAATTTGCCTATAGCGATCCCCTTCAAACATCAAATCACGCGTTGTATCTCTCACCTAATTTAGGATAATGTAACGAGAATCGTCTACTTCGAGCCGGGAAAATTTCGGCGAAACAGTACCACACGCACTATTTAAACACCACACTATTTAAACGTAAATTCAAGCGCGAATTTTCCAACTTGTCAATCCAAATTATCGAATTTCTTCCGAAAGCTTCGAATAGAATATAAACTCAGATTCGATTCACCTTAAATAGCGCACCTTGCCGAATGATTTAGCGTATGATTTACGTTAAAGTTCGCGAACAACGTCTTCTCATTTACGATTCTGATAACGTGCGAAATTACAACGTAAGAAGTTACGCGCTAACGCGCAACCTGCCGACTACTTAAACATTCTTCGGCAAAATTGAAAACAAATTTGTCGAGGACGAGTATACGCGATCGACGTTCTATGAACGTTCGTGATATTAATTTTTCATGGTCTATAAATAAAATAAAAGCACCTTATATAATGGTGGAAGATACGTCACGGTGCCAAACGGAGGAAATTGCAAAATCTCGCGGAAGTTGTACTCGTGTACGATGACTAAGCATGGTGTCAAGGCCGAGATCCTTTCAAATAGTTTCGGCACCGACCGAGAAAAGAAAAAAGAAGATGGTATCGTGCGGAGCATCGGTCAGCAGAGTAACGATCTCTCGCTTGCTATTTCATGCTAATTTTCATGGACGCAACGAGGTGGTATAACCTTGGTTTCTATTCACGAATCTCAGCGTCCGGGTAATTTCGGTTCTCTCGTCCTTCTCGTCAAATACGTCATGAATCACGAGCGATCACGCCAGATCTGAATGACGAAGCAGAAGAAGAAGAAGAAGAAGAAGAAGAAGAAGAAGCCCGAACAAATTACGGGAGGTTTTTTCGTAAAAAAAATTTCGTCCTTTGTTCCTTTTTTTCTTTTTTTTTCTTTTTTTTATACAACAGAGATTAAGGGGATTTTGCGCGGTATCGTAAAGGATATTTTTATATAGCAGACGTCCGTGAAAAGGATGATACTCTTAAACCTGTCGACATTTTCGCAACCGGTGATTATTTCACTTCGCTACAGCTGCAATTATCTCGGATTTCCAATTAGAAAGATACAAATTTAAACAATTGTTCGAAGTATCATACCTGCGATCGCATCGTTGGTACTTGGCAGGAAAAATAAAAATTATCTGTCAACGTAGGAATACCTGAACGGGATTTTTAAATTCGTCTGCGATTTTGCACGACTTGTCTTCCTTTGCAAAGAGAACGTAATTTTAGTATCAGCGGTCAGAAGAATAGTAATTGGATTAAATCAATTTCTGTCTTTTTGCTTTTGTAATCTGCGACGAACTCGTAGAGGTATCGTTGAACAAAATTAGAGAAAATGAATGAACAACGGAGTTAACAGAACGAATTATTTCGATATTTTCGTCGCATCTCGCTGTATGCCCGACCAAGCTATACATTTCAAACTATGTCGTGTAACATTTCTAGCGTGTAATCTTTTGGTGTTTCGTTACGAGTCCAGTGAACGCAACGATCTGGATTTCGTTGGATCTGCTCAAAGGTACTGTGGCTTAGCGAAGCTGTTTCGGAGTTGCTTCGAGGACAATGTTGGACAGGGAAATCGAGCAATCGAACGTTATCGAGAATGGATTTAGGGCGTACATGGCTTTGCCAAGACTCGCTGCGACTGTTTCTGAACTATGTCGGATTATGTCGATTAATGGGAACGTAGCTTAATTGAGATTAAGACGCCAGCTAATGGAGACATTGAGAGCTCCATGATCGAATAATTCAAGTCCCCTGATTCTATTATAGAAATAGAATTCGTCATCTACTTAAACGATCGTTGTTCTTAACTATACTTCTTATCGATATTACGATCCTGCTTGTTGCAAATAACAAACTTCGAAATAACGAGATACAAACGTTGAAAGCCACTATTTTCTCCGCTCGTCTCCTGATAAATTAGACTTTTTACGATACAGCTGTCGAGCGTTGCGCGTCGTGTTCTTTGTGATTTATATCGCACGATCTAAAACGAAACGGATCGAGATAACGCGCGAAGCTGCAAATTGAGTTTTCAGATTTCGGAGCTTAACCCACTCAAATAACCCTATCTCATCCTAAGTCGCGATCCTTTCGTCAGCGAATTCAATCTTATCACCGCGAAACCTCATTTTTCCTAGAAATATCTTCAACATTCAACCTCGATATTCAACCTCCGCGAAACTTTTCACCCGCCTTCGTTCCCTTCCGCGTACCGTCCAAGTCGCATCCGACGACGTAATTCTCGCGATTCGTCAAAGTACGAAATCCATTGGACGGCGAGACGCGCGTAGCCCCGGCGAGTCTCGTCGTCCTCTCCGAGAGACTCCGTCCTTTTCTCTTTTCATTTCACGCGCTTTTACTTTCCAAGCACGAGATTCGAAACTGGCATCGATCTGCCGATTTCGACGCAGACGGCGCTCAAGTCGTACGCGCGCGAACTTGCCTGAAAATTTGATTTCCACCTAGGAGAAACTTATCGAGGCTGCGATCGATCTTTCGCCAGCTAAGGAACGTCGTTTCTCAGCCGTCTCTCTCCGCTGGTTTTTCGTTCTCCCGCCGCCTTTCCGTTTCCTCTTTCTTCCACCGGTTTATCGTTTGCCAAGCTGCAGGCAATTCCTCGCCGCGCAGCCGGCACGTCGTTGCCGGGCCCAGCAATAGATTTGTGTATATTTCTGGAAATCGATTTGCCGCCGCTTCTGAATATTTCTCACGGATCCCCGAGCACTTTGCGAGCCACCTATTCCGCGTTTATTTCCTAGCGTTCGCCTGGGCCGCGTCCCCGTCCGCTGGAAAAATGCAAAACATTCGCGCGATCGACGCGGGAAAAATGAACGGTATCTTTCAGCAGCGCAACCAGAGGAACCGTTTACGCGACTAGAAACGCCGGCTATACGTTTCGCAACGAGCTCGCGAGTTTCTTTGCTGATTCGGTGTGCACAGGACTGATAGATAAGACTGTAAAGTGCCGTGCATATTTGTACAGTTCGTGCATATGTATTTAAAGGAAGCGCAAACGTCAATTTTATACGCTCTATGTGTCGCATACCGAGCACGGGCCGGCAAACAAAAGTCCCAAGTTCGTACGAGACGCGATAAAGAGGATAGAGACAGGCGGTTGGCCTAGTTTTCGTTCTTACGATCTCTGTCGGCATACGGTAGACGAAAGTAGATGAAAGCGTTAAAAATATCGGGTTGTCCGGAAAGTTTCTTTCGTTTCATAAGGAAACAATGGACGCACGACATGTTTCGTTTTCTATTATTTTATCGAATCGCGTATGATCCATTTTCTTCCGTTTCTACTATTACGATCACACGTGATTCGAGAAAATAATACGAAACGAAAAATGTCGCGCGTCCGTTGTTTCCTTGTGAAACGAGAGAAACTTTCCGGACGACCTAATACTTGGTATATTCCTACGGTATAAATACAGAATTTTACATCCAGCTAATAATTTTCATCTCTCGAAAAAGCAGCGTGTCATGGTTGTTCGATCGACATCGATTCAGCTTCGTTTTCCAACGAAAAAAAAGGTATATTACTTAGATACATATACGTGTGCATATGCAACGATAGAAACACCGACTGCCTTCGAGTTGTTGGCTCTCGGCCTGATCCAAGTTTACGGGAAGAGTCGGAGAACTGGAATAGTCGGAAAGAATCCTGAACTTTCGTCAAGTTCGACGCTGCACACCTTTAAACTACGCTAAACATTTCGCTCATTAACCTTTTGGAGGGAAATATACTTCGTCCTGCGAGCTGATTGCGAAATCGAATGTACTCGGTCTAGAAGCAATGGATGTACCAAGTTAATCACTGCCTAAACTAATCTGCCGATTATATCGAGAAATAGAACGTGTTAATCCGACAAGAGTTAAGAATCGCTCGATCGATAATTTGAATAAACCTGTTTTATTTTACTGTATTCTATCAACACGTTTGATGCTTCGATATCAATGATTTTATTCCTGCGGGTACGATCGATACGAACGTTATGGTTTTCAAGTTTTGTATTTTCACGTTTTCAATTACGGGGAAAAAATGTATGCGATTTTTCTGGAAAAAGTAGTGTCGTCGCGAACGAATATATATATATATATGTATATACAGAAACATCATTGTTCGCAGCAGCACACGTATATATACAATATAACAAAAATAGATAAATTTATAGATATCAAATTTTTACGAACGCAGAAACGAACGTAATGGGAGCAAATAAAGATTTGCTTCGCCTTATAAATATGATACAACGAACGCTGTACTCCGGATATTTGGCATATGTATTTTTCAGTTTTCATACGTATTTTATATAAATATTGAAAATTTTCATACTGAAACTTTTACAGTTTCATCGTAATACTAAAGATACCGAAGGGACGTGTTAAAGAAATTTACTTCGTACAAAACACATGGTAACCTTCTTGCGTTATGATTAGTTTCATTCGGCCGATGACAACGATCGTTCGATCGTCTATATAACGTAATTGCGAGCGCAAGAATAAAAATTGCAATTACCATTGCATTGCTACTACTATGTTATCGAATTGACGATAGACACTGACAGATAATTCTGGAAACATCAAAGCACCCTGTGAACAGATAGAGGGAAGACATATAACATAGAAACCTCTTCCATTATTTCCTACAAGATCCTTCTTCTTACAAAAGCTTCAAAGATATCAAACACGCTTCTTCGTTCTTTCAAACCACTAAAACCCTACGATTTTCAACTCGAACATCATTTCCTCTGTTCATCATCCGTCCTATTCCTATCGCTACAAATCCACATCGCTCTGGAAAACAATCGTAATCCCCTAACGAATCCTACCATCGTTTCTTTCAGCCGCGTTATCCACTAACGATCACCGACCAGACCAAAGAATACCAAAGAACAACGATCCAGACTATTCAATCAAAGAGGCTAAAATAAAATAGAAGCGGAAGAACTTACAAAAAAAAGAAGAACAAGAAAGCGTAATGCAGGATTTTGCTGGAATAGTCGACGAAAGATTTTAAGTAAGTTAACTCTGCAAACTGTTCGCTCGAGATCAAAGCGTTACTCTAGGCGTGGTCTCGCGGTCAGATAACTGGCGCGAGTTAGGGTAGAAATAATTACGAAGAAGGTAATCGCCCTGAAAAGGGAGGAACTAGGAGGTTACAAGCGATGATATTAGAAGAGGAACGAAGCTTTCTTTTTTTTTTCCAGAATTCGACCGACTGTTTAACTTTCCCATTCCGTTAACCATTTTAGGGTCGTGCGACTTTTTGCATCGCGGGCGAAAGAAACGTATATTTTCTGATGTTTTTATAGAGAAAGCTGTCGTGCTAAAGGAAGAACGCGGTAGAACGCTTGTGGTTGTACGAGGAATCAAAGTCAAAGAAACAGAACGAATAATTAGGTAAATTAGAGCAACGAAGCATCTAATTAGTCGCTAGAATGGCGAATTAAAGGAAGAAGAATCGACAGATAAACTGATCGCTGCGAATCAAACACTGAAACGAACAAAGGTCTGTCCGTGTGTTTATATTATTGGACGCTCTACCCGCGAAAGGACAGAAAAGGAAAAGGAAATTCGTTATCCGAGGGACTTTGCATTACACTGTTCGACGAGCGATCCAAATGGAGGGAAAGAAGTCGAAGGATCGGTACGTGCCACGCATTCCCTGAATTCTCCAGGAAAAGCTTGAAATTCATAATGGAGCAGGCACGCTGTAAAAAAAAGCGTTCGAATTCCCACGTGACAGAATTCTCGCGTGATTCCTCGAGCGGAATTCCAGCGTGTCGGCGCCGGCCAGCCGGAATTGCGACATCCGCGATTGGCAGAAGTCCACCTACTCGCTCTTCCATCTGCCGATAGATCGCCATTCGGGAAGCTTTTCGATCGGCTCGTGGATGGATATTGTCGCACTACCCCGCGCTATTGCTACCATCGTGTGGAATCTGGCTCGATGGCGAACAATCGGCTCGTTTGCCGATCGCTCGTACGTGCGAACTGCTCTGATTCGAACGTTTGGTTCGTAGCTGCCGGACGGTGGTTCGCTACTCGACGAACGGGAATCGACGACTAATTACGAGGAGGATTTACGCCAGGGTTTAGTGAGCTCTCTCGTAGCTAATAAAAATTCTCTTAACATACCGAGGACCGGACGTTCTCCGTTCTTTGTAAATTTTAAAATTAGAAAAGCCAGACAAAGGGCGAAGTTAAAATCTGATAAATTATTGGTTGTATGATTTTGAAAAGAATTTGCGTTTTAATGGTCAACGATTAATTACTCTCTCTCTCTCTCTCTCTCATATCTAATAAAACTTCTCTTAACATACCGAGGATAAGTTGCGCGAGGGGGAATATTTGGAATATTTTTAGACACGGCGAGCTTCGACCTTGGAAACTCGAAGCTTAACCTGTGTAAAAATATTTACCTGCCACAACGTTCCCTTTGTGACCGTAAAATTTTCAGCAGAGTTTCCCGATCCCATTTTTTTATTTAAGGGATGCACCACGTGTCAAACAGGGAGACGTTGAAAAACATAACTTTATTCATCGCGGTATATTTATTTTACGCCATATAAATTGTGCACACGTATATACGAATTAGTTTTTGTATCATCGAAACCGAAGGAAACGTTCCAGCGCCTATTTATATAGATTTCTCACAATTCACACGACTCACCGTGTATATTTCAAATGGAAATTCGTACGTCCACTAATTTACTTCAATGTTGCGTGATTTAATATTTCGCTAATTAAGTAAACGATAAATGTATTTGTCTGCGGTAGCGTAGACGATAATATAAACGTGCGTGCAACATTGTCAATACTTTCTCGATTATACAATTAGAAATATACAGGGTGCTTCGTATAACGTGTTCGTTAACTGTAACGGCGACTAGAATGGAAGTTAATTTCGCTAAAATTTGTTTCGAGTAAAACTAGTTCCAATTCCACCGCGTTACGTCTTCCTTATAAAACCATCTAAAAGGATCCGTTTCTACGGTTTATAATCGATAAAAAATAATTTTTCTCCTAAACTAGAAAGAAACTCCATTCTGGCATAGTTAATGCGCACGTTAGTATACAATTACACCTGTAGAGGTTCTCTCGTCTAGATGCTCGACTACAACCTACTTCCATTTCAACATCAAGCGTATTTTACGTCTTGCCATTTTCTATCAATTCGGGATTTTTATTACCATAGTTCTGAAACGTTGCTTCAAGAAATGCCAACTAACGCGTTGTCAGTTGGTATCGAATGTCGGAAAGAAGGGCAAAAATCAACGCCTATCGTCCAGACACGAGCAAGAACGAGCTGCAAAGCATAGGCAGAGAAGGTGGAAGAGGTGGAAAATCAATTCCTGGAGAGTCTGGACCGCAGCTTGCTCGATAATTCGTGCGAACACCCTCGACGCTTACACCTCGTTTGACACAAGAGAACCCACCTTAGGTGTCGATAGTCAAAGTCGTCGATGCGATAGGCTCTTAAACCCCTCCAATCGCCAGCGACACGAATAGATTCTGATGTTAATAACGCGATTAGATTTTATCAGAAATTTCGCCAGCAATACCAACCGTCCGACTGTCCGACCCTGCACGGAAAATTCTACTCTAACGTTCGCGTCTGATAACATCGACGATTATAACGTCGCTGCATTGTCTTCCTCGCAAACTTTTTAACTTAGACAGGGCAATGTTATTGCGGATATCGTTCGAAATTTTAATTCGGTGCTTCCGAATGTTTATAACTTTCCCATGAGATACATGGAGCCGAAGGGTTCCCTTGTTTTGACATCGGCGCGATGCTAGAAAGATCGGGACGTACTTTTCTTTATGCTTGCAAACATCGATTGCTTTTTAAGAAAGCCGTCGTGCAAAGAGCCTCGAGCACCGTTTATACATACACGGACTACTTCGCAGAGATTTTTCTAATACGCAGACGAAAACAAAAGGCTGAAGCAGAATCACAGGATCACGGCACCGCGAGATCAAATATTTAAAAGAGGAGCAAGGCATCCGCAAGGCAATGGCAAAATATTTGAACGTAAACAAAACGTTGCCGCCGATGGAAAATCTTCAGGAAAACGTACAAATACTTGTCACATCGCTACGTTAATTTTTGTATTTGAGATAAAGTTGGAACGAAGCTAAATATATTAAACTAAATATATGGGGAGCTGAAATACATCCAAAAATAATATATACGCATATATGTTATACACGTACATAGACAAGTAAAACTCTCGTTCGACTGTTACAACCGGCACTTTCCAAACTTTTCCCTCATTGTAGCCAGCAGACAATGGAGGAAAAAAATACGCGGCTCCTAAGTTTCTGCCTCGAGCCATTTCAGCGGCTTTCAAAGTCAAGCTGCTCAATAAAAAAAACTTCGAATGCGAACAGTTCCTCTCGAGTCGCTGGTGTCTCGAAACGCCGCGTTATCCACCCGGTAGCCAGTGAAAGCACAGACCGCTGACAGCAGAGTAATACCACTTCGTAACTATACAGAAAGCTGTACTCGGTCGCGCGGAAGCTGCCGGCCAACTATCCCTAACTTCATTAAAAGTTGCGCCGAATTTACGCGAATGGCCTGTCGAACGTTTAACGTCCCTAGGAATCAGTGCTTTTCGGATACGTTGAAGGCTACGGTTCCTATTAAAACGTCGGGTAGACGGAACGTATTCACGGATCTATATAGCGATACAATCTCGTGTTACCAAGCTGTTGATTGTCTAGGAGTCGTACTCGAACAGAGAATCGAGAATTATAGCGGTACAAACTAGCCGACCGATAGTTTCCATTAAACAGTATGCGCGCTTTTGTCTCTCTTACTGTTTTAGATCAGAGAATATAGAATTTGAGTACATTCTTTTTCAAATCGTGGCAAAGGACGAGGTCACTACTTAATTCGGTATGGAAAAAGTGAAGATTTTAATTAATCAACGAGAAATTAAATACGAAGGAATTAATTAACGAAAAGAGTTTTTCACGATCTTAAATTATCTTTGCTTCGTGTACCTTGGCAACCTTCAATCGCGTAGCTTTTAAATTATCACAAAACTAAACATTTCTACGTAGCTGCTCGCAATCTCTTCGCCTTACTGATCTAAACATCTAAATTCCGTATACATATATATATACATTCTTCGAAAAGGATAAAAAGTAATTATTTTCCTTTAACCTTAACAAATTCGCCGGTGAAAAATAATAATCTATCCAGCTATGCATCTTGTAGAAAAAAATCCATTAAGGGTAGCCGTGTTTGATCACCGAGGAAACTGAACCGAGCGTTTCATTCCGGATGCGTTTCATTTAAAAGACGAACTACTCTTTGAAAGCAGACAGAGAAGAGAGGAGGAGGGGGAGCTAAAAAGAGCCGGGCTGGCTACTCGAATTCTCCAGCAAAGACGTTTACGACGAACGAGTTAAGTTGCGGATAAGGGTGGCTTTAAGTTCCTGCCACAAGGAACGGTTCTAAAGTGCTCGTAGCCGACGGAGCGGAATCGATTTCTTGATAGACGTGCGCACTGATTCACGGCTATAACACGGACGTCGAGTGCGACGTCGACGAAACGACGACGACGACGACGACGACGCAAGACGAGCACGTTATCACTTTAATCGTCATTGTCGCTAATGAAATTCATTAGAATTCCTCCGGCTGCCGGCTACGGTCGACGCCGGGCCGCTTGTTATCAACGACTATTAAGAATCGATAGTGGAGAGTTTCCACCAGCCTTTGCCCTCTTCAATCCCACCCTATAGGCAGCTGATAATTTTCACCCTCCTTTGGATGCTTCTGATGCAGAGGATATTCCTATTGTTTCAGCGTAAATATCGCTGCTTTCACGGTAATCGTAAATATCAGGTTGTCCGAAAAGCGTCTTTCATTTCCAGCGATGCATTTTTATAGAAAGATGAAGCCTAACCTGTCGAACGTTGTGATCTTTGTCTTGATAGAACAAAATGGATCGTGCGTAATCCGATAAAATAATATAAAACGACAAATGTGCATCCATCGTTTCCTTATGAAACGAAAGAAACTTTTCGGACGACCTGATAAGTTTCTTAGAAGCTAAACCGATCTACTTCGATCTCTAGGTAGTTTAACTTCATTGCACGGCTATCACTGTCGAATACTCGAGAAACGAACGACTTACTTTCATATTCCTTACTTGTTGCAAAGATATAATAACAAATCTTACGGTGAATCGAAGAACCGAGAAACAACGTGCGCGTATGAGAAGCAAACTATCGAAACGCATTTCGTAACGCGCCGTGTGACACAGTTACGCGGAAGGATTTTCAGAAACAATAAAGCGTTCCCGTTTCTCTGCTACTTCTAATTAATCAACGCCGGTAATGACGCGGCGAGAAAAAAGGGATCGTAGAAATAGCCGATAGGGAGAAGCACGTGTTCGTCGAACCGTGTTACACACCTAATTAGTCGCCGCGATACTAATTGGACTCGCCTTACACCAAGTTCGTTTCTTTGCTACTCTCGGAGAAAATTCGATAATAACGCGTCTCCTTGTTTTCTCAGCCCGTGGTTTTTTATTCGAAGGATCGGGCCTACGAGAAGCTCGCTCGAAAATTCTTTGCCACGTGGAAGATTAACTTTATAAACGGAGGGGATTTTCATTTTACAAAGTTCGAATGTTGCGAAGAAGACTCTCTTAGGATCGTATTTTCAGAAGCTTTAAAGTCTCGCAGATCCGTACTGACAAACGATATTCCAACGCCAACGAAAAAGGCAGCGGCGTGATCTTGCACGGAAATTCACGATAAATCAGCAATTAGTCAGAGGTTCGCCGAACCGGCTGAATCGCATCGCGACCTCTCGTTTCTTATTCCGGGGAGGATAATGTCGCGCATTAAATCGATATCAGCGGAACGATATTCCGCAACGGCGTAACGACGTAATCCCGCGTCTCGCTTTTTCTGTCCGTCCTAGTATTTTCACCGAGGCATTGGCCGGTGCATGGCCAGCTAACAAATCGCGCCACCGCCACACACAACCATCGGCAGTAACGTACAGAGAGTTCTAGCGGCTGTCGCCATAAATCGAAAGGCAATTTGTCCGAACTGGTCACGCTCTTCCGTCCCTCGTGTCTCGTAATCGTTCGTGGCCAGCTTTCATTTATGCCCTCCTCCACCCATCGTTTCACTCTCTCGCCCTCTTTGAATTTCCTACGATCCAGCTATAATTCCCTGGAACGAAGCTAAGGGGACGAAAGCGACTGTGTTCCGCTAGCTCGACCCCGGCCATCTGGCTTCCTTCGTCGCTCCTTCCTATTGAAACTTTCCGACGACGCACTTCACAACCCCTTCAAGGACTTCAATTGCCGCGTTCAGTGCATGCCAACTTACCTGTTATAATTTTATCGTCATCGTTATCGCTGTTAAAAACGCCTGCATCCGCGCTCAATCTGCTAATACTCGGCGAGAGATTATTCCAAGTTTTTAGAAGCGCTGTAATCGCCGCATCTTAGGCTTGTAATCGAGATACGGAGAGAAGTTGCCACTGTCCTTGGAGGAAACGTTGCTGCGATGTTCGCGTAGGTAACGGAACGCTTACTTTTTATACGTTCCTTGATAATCCTTCACGCTCTTGGGAAATAGCGCGAGGATCGTCGTTCTTCGAGATACCTGCGCGTTTTTATGATAAACATAGCTCGTACAACCCGACAATCGCGATCGTAACTCGTCTATTTAAAAAGGAAAACTTAGATTTATACCGTTCCAAGAGAGATCTTCTTAATCGTGGTTATTTAATTCTTTTCGTACAGACAGGAAAGGGAAATTTCGGGGCCATTATCTTGCAAAGTCGCTCGCGGTATTCAAAACGATATCTAAAAAGTAGACGGAGGATCGACAAGAAACAACTTTTTATTCGGATTAAAGAGAGGGTTTTGCCTCTGAAAAGGTTTGCTCGCGGATCTACCTTTGGCAGAAATTTTTCCACCGTCTTTATACGAACCGCTTTATGAAATTTTTCAACGAATTCCTCAATTTCTCGCGCAAGGAAAACGCGTGTATTTAAAATGGTTGGCTTCTGTCTGCCAGACGACGTTTCCTACTTTGTAAACTACATCTCTCTGCATATTTAAGTACTGCGGTATTTTCACTTGTTACACAAACTTCCTAATAATATGTTTCCGTACGTTGTCGCGAGATTTCTTCCTCTTACCCCATAGCGTGTATCTCGGTAATAATTTTTAAATTGCAATGTACATCGGGATCGTTGCGATTCACGAAAGCAACGTTGCAACGAGCGCGACTAATTACCAGCTGTACTATTTGAAAGCCCATAACCTGCCGGGGAAAATCTAGTTTAAAGTTTAAGACCTTTTGAAACTTCGCTAATTACACGGTTTATCGACTCTGCCGATTTTTCACTGTGCGACTTGCAGCTTTAAAAATGGTTCAGAAAGTATCCTACGTCGATCTCTCAATATCTCTCCTCTCTACGTAACGTCGTTATTCGACGATTAAACGCGTGCTACGCGAACAAACGGCGCTGAAACATACACAGCAACGTAGCCTGTACACTGTATCTACACGCAAGGATCGAACTTATCTCGTTCGGTGACAGTTCTCTCTTCTGTTACGGGTATTTACCGGACGATTTGAAAACACGGGTGGAGAAGATGAAAGCCGAAGTTCTCTGTTTATCCACCTTTGCATATCTCGAGCGGATCGAGGAGGAAGGTTGCTGCTAGCGCGCAAGTCTCTGTTTACCAGCAACGATACACACCGTGTATTTCTACGTTCGTAGCAGAGAACCATGTCGATTACTCATCTTCTGCCGTTTGTATCTCTAACGTGCACGCTTTTATGGGCCGCATTTGCATACTTTGTCCGCCATGTATCCTTGTCTCGGCGGGTTTTAAAGCTCTTTCCGGCATTTGTCTGTCCGGGCAGGAAGAGGTCGTCATGGATATTCATCGTGGCGATTCCCTTTTCCCTCCTGCCAGCCATTTATTCCTTTTAATAGGACGATGCTTCTTTGCGTATGAATAATTAACTGTGCCAAACTTTGCTACACCGTCTCTTAATCTCGTTTCTTTGTTTACGGCTAATTAGCCGAGAATGATTCGATCGTACACGTTGATCGCTGTCGGTATAGTGAAATGCGTGTTTTTGATGGATCGCGTTATTGCTCAAGGTTTCCTCGTCGTCCAGCTTCAACGGATTCAGATATCTTTAAGACGATTCGTAGACTATACGTTTCGTCGAAATTCCATGTGAATGCTGCTGGATTTTAACGACTGTAATTAAGCTATATAAGTATTATTATCCTTTCGGAAGGATGATCGTGCAAGGTTATCGTCTTATTTTATGATTTCTGAAAGATATTGTTCACGCTAAGCGACATCCTTCTCACACGATGACCGTTCTTTTATCCTCTAAATCGTTAATGGCGACACAAATATGTGTAATCTGTGTAAAATAAATGTAAGACCACGGACAAAGAGGAATGACATTATTTTGAAAATAATCGGAAAAAGATCTGTGTGTATCTAGATTGCTGTATCGTATGGGATATACGTACGTGTATACGTATAGGTCGAAGAAATTTTGAGCGAAAATTGAGCCAAAATGCGAGCTTTGACCCGCTTCCTTTTTGCACGACACGTCCTTATAGCCGAAATAATAGATCAGTAGAAAGCATTATTGCGATATGATAAAAGAGAAGCCTAAAATATATAAAAAATGAGAGAAAATTAGCGCTGAATACACTTCTAGGCAGTTAATCATCTTCCCGTTATAAATTACTCAGTATGCTTTAGCAACTACTTTGCAAAGTAGTATATTATTCAGCACTACGCTCACTTTCTATTTCAAAGCCTAAACACGTACAAAGTTCAACTGAATGATTTAGCAAGAATTAAGACAATCTTCTCACTTGCAATCCACGTAGTAACAAAAATATGTATAAATAACGATTTTTTAATCTTTATTTTCTCTATTGTACATTCATCGTGTAATTTTCCCCTCCCGATGTAAATATGTAATATCTTTTTTATTTTACCTTTTTTTTTTTCTTCTTTCAAGTTCTTTGTTAGAGGTTATAAAGTTCAGCTGAATCAAATATGCAAATTCGTCGAAAAGAAGAGAGAAATATGTTCATGTTTTTTAATCAACGTGCCTGCTAGGAGAAAGAAAGTTATTATCATAAAATAACCATTTTTTACGATTCGCTCATTTTTCGAAGCAGAAACCTCGTATATCAAAGCAATTTCACGCTACTCTTCTGTAGCAACGAAAAACACAGAAATACGTACTTGATTCGTTTCGGCAACTAGTTAACACAGTAACTTATTTTGCGTAGCCTATTTCCAGATATCTGCGAAACGTTTCACAGGAAAAATTCCAAACTTCCAATGTTTAGTCGAACAAAATTTTCGGCATACAGTTACGAAACGCTAAACCTTTCCAAGCATCGAAATTTAAAAACTTTGAATATTTCAACGTGATTAAATAACGCGTTATCCCATCAGATTTCTCTCATACTTTGCCAATACAATCATGACAGTCGAGTCTCACGAGCTGTTACAATGCCGAGGAAATTTCAAAATGTTTCGTAGAATACCCCAAATTTATAAAAGACAGGTACAAGCGCGATGATCTCGCGACGAGCCACTATACGAAAATTTAATTCGCAGTTTCGGTATTTTCTCAACGAACAACCACGTCGATGATAAGCAAAGGCACGTATTAGGTTGTCCGGAAAGTTTCTTTCGTTTTAGAAGGAAACAACGGACGCGCGACATTTTTTGTTTCGTATTATTTTCTCGAATCACGTATGATCGTAATAATAGAAACGAAAGAAAATGCATCGTACGTTATTCGGTAAAATAATAGAAAACGAAATAATCTCGTGCGTCTATTGTGTCCTTATAAAACGAAAGAAACTTTCCCGACAACCCGATACATCTGTACGTCTCTAGGAAACGTGTCGTGGCCGGCTTTTGTCAACGAAACTTCCTCGTTTCACAACAGAATCGTTCGAATTTAATTAGACTTTCGTTTATCCAATTGTAACTCGTTGATGATGGCCGCGGGTCGATTTGTACGTACATGTACGTACGTATAATACTTGGTCTAGCGATTATGCGCGTTGCATCCTAAACGTGACAGGCACCTTGCCTGCAATCTCGTTCCGTCGAGTCACTTTGCGACTGTAGGCATCGTTATTGCGAGGACCCACGCGAGCACCGAGCTATTTCGTTAAATAATTTCACGCACTCGCATCGAGCTGGTTCAACGCTAGCCTCGACTATTCGCAAACAGGATGGGGCAGAGTTTCAACCCATACGGTTTGAAAATGATCGTTATAGTTGTTCGCGAATAAATTCCGCTCTAATTCTATTGACGCTCAACGAGCGACGCGATACGAATCGACGGAAATAATTATGTTGGACGTTCAATTTTCTAAAGTTATTGCCATTTTTGCGAGAGACTTTGCAGACGTTGAGTTCTATGTAAAAATATGTTAAAGCGATTCTCTTTCTTCGAAGCGGTAAAAAGTGGTCGGCCTACTTTACCATCTCGTCGTCTGCATTTTGGAATTTCTTTTTAAGCGTCTTATGTTTTATTTATCGAGATAAATAAGATAGTAGCCGCCGCTTTCCAGTCAATCTCCGACAACGAAGAAACCGAAGCTTCAACCAACCCATGTCTAATCTATTAACTCTAGCCATGTATATTTTATCTTTCATATTTTACCTGTTTTTCTCCAATTACGCTCCATCTTCTGTGTTTACAATTTACATAAATGCATAAACATCCGTAGCTGACTTACCACGGAAGTATCGATCAAACGTATTAACACAAATCAAACCTATCGTACTTTGCATTTAGAAAACAAATTTCTTTTATCGTCCGCGCGATCGATTCCACTTTTATAATCTTCGTACGAAAAAAAAAAAAAAAGAAAGAAAAAACGTTCGTATCATTTCCCTTTACGTATATCGTACTTTCTGCTGGTTTCACTGCCTCGGCCAATTCAGCGGCGCACAGCTAGTGGCACTCGGACGAGATCGAAGGAGAAACGCGAGTCGAAGACCATAGGGATTTTTATTGACGAGGGTCGTGGATAAATCGGACGGTGTAGGGCGATATTAAGGATCGTACGGCGCATAATGAACGGCGATGGAGTACGCGCTTAATAATTAACGGCGTATCCGTGGAAGAGAAGAGATGAAAACGTAGGGCGAGGCATCGGCCGGCAAACAATGCCGTTCATTACCGTCCATATCGAAGCGCTTAAGTTCTCGTAACGAGACGCAAGTAGCGGCATTCGTGATTTTCTCCGTGATAACCTAATAATGATCGCGGCAGGAAGACCCGCTGGTTAGATACGATCCTCTTCGATATCATTCCTCTATCGACCATTAATTACGTCTTAATCATCATCCGCGAATCTTTTATTCGTCAAACCCTTCGTTACGCGACCGATCACACTTCGAGTGTGTTAGCGACTGAGCGGGTCGGAAGAAAGGCGTGGAAAACATTTTATACGATGTATTCGAAATATACAGAGATTCGCGAATGTATACGAACGGTTGGAATAGAAAATTTTTAAGGATATATCGTGTGTGTTGTAAGTATGACAGATGCTGAAACTTTATTGCGATCGTGTCGATCTACTAAGAAAATTTCGTAAGAGCGACACGACATTGAGAGTCGTATTGAAAGTATAACGAATATCTATCCGATAACTTCTACGTACATTTTCGAAATTGTTTCGTTAGTACGTACGCAGTTGTAAGATGAGCATAATAACGTGTATATAGTGGAAGGTAAAGCGTGAAATATTCAAAAATCTCGATGAAAGTAGAATTAAGAGAATTTAATTTACGGTACTTCGTGGTGGAATAAAAATCTTGTTTCGAAGTTTACCAGGGTTTAAATTTTATTGATACGATAAAAAAGACACGAAGAAGCAAGGAGGGACTTTCATTGTGATGCTCTCAAAGCGACTTGATTTCAAGACTTTCCTTTTAGCGCGTGCGTGGGTATAAATTTTACGAGCTTCATGTTTATGTAAGCAGATGTACCAATTTCCAAGTAAAGGAATATGCAAAGCTTCTGCAATATGATTTCCTTACTTTTGAAATGTACCTGAGCTGAAATCAAGAATTTCAAGCTATTCCTTTAATTTATTAAGCTGAAATTAGCTGTCGATTATTCGTAAAGACACAGAGTCACATTTTTCATGTTCGTAAACAACGCCACTTGATGGACGATCTCCGATTCCTCTGACACTCGCTGTATGGGTAAGTCATTAAATATTAAACAGATATTCCGCAGTTTTCTAAATTTTGCATTCTACGTTTAAATCAAAATTTTAGATCCGAAAGAGAAAATGGTAAAAGTATTTTTGATTTATAAATATATGCCTATACTACTGTCTCGATAGTGTTTTAACGCATTAGCAAAACAGGAACGGTTCAAGCATTTATAATCACAATGACTAACATCGGAGAGAAAGAGAGAATAACCAGGAAAGATAAATAGGAATTTTACGTAAATTTCGATTTTTCAATGAGCGTATAGGACGCAAGATACTACAGAAACTTATCACATGGACATTAATCGATGGAAATTAACAAATTGCTGACCATTTGATACAACGATCGTTACATATAGCGCGTAGTTTGCTAGTTGCGTTTCTTCTTCGCGTTATCTAAAAAAAAAAAAAAAAAAACGTTTCATCTTGGAAACACGTATTCTCGAGAAAGTTCCTCGAAGAAGTAAGTCGTTATCGCGTCGTTCTTCGTCGTGTTCTTTCGTCCGATGGTAAACAAAATGTTCGCACTTCTGATAGTAATAAAACACAAGCTACCTATCTTCTGCTATCATCTTCTCACACAGCTATTGCAAACAAGCAATTACACTATCGTTTAGTAGCCGCGTGACTTCCACTCATTAATACTTGTTTGATACCTTAACGACCGGCAATTAGTCACGTCGCGTGCCTAACGTCAAGGCTTCCACTCATTCTCACATTGTCGCTCTTTTTCTCATTTCCGCCGAGCGTGCGTGTAAAACTTGCATTACACTCTCTCGCGTCACACGATTATTCGCCCTCGAAATCGCTTTCAATCTCCAAACGCACGCATCTTCTCGTCTTCGACCTATTGTTACGATGTTCCGATAGACGTCGAATTATTGAATTTTAACCAGATAAAAGGTTAGAGAAGTAAAAAGAGAATTTCAAGCTGATTCTCGCAAAGATATACTCGAGGATCCTTGGCGAGCTTGACAAGCGAGTTGCCTCATCGCGGTCGGTTCGTTATGATGCGTCATAGTGCACTCTGCTGTTCAAACTTAAGGAGAAAGGGAATAAGACTTAATTTTCATACTCGGCTCTGCAAATGCGCAGCCAAAGTCCCAAAGAACTCCGTGTTATCCGAAACATTAGCGTAAATTCGACGTGTCCATCGTGTTATGATCATGAAAGCTGGTAATACGTTGGACGATAAGACGATCCTTGACAATTGTTGTGGTTATGGGTTATATAGATAGAGAGAAAAGCGCGTGGATAAACTGTCAGATAGTAAAATATATTTAACAAAGAAATGTTTGTATAAATATGAATACAGTTTGAGCTGTTCCAGATCCGCACGCTAGCAGTGTTACCTAGTAACCGAAAACTCCGAAGCCATCGTTGCCTGTCTTTTGTCTATAGTTGCCATGTGGTTGTCTTTTGTCTGTCGATGGCTTTAGTGAGTGAGAAAATTAGTCGGTACTGACGTAGAGTTTCCTTAGAAGTGTTAACCACTTCAACAACAATCGACAGCCAATACGGTCCCGTCTCGAAATAAGTAACGCGCTCGGGACCGGCCAGTTACTTATTACGAGTCAGACATGCTATTCGGCTTGACTTTGTTCTCGAACCGGACAAGAAAGAACACGGAGAACGAGCGAGAGGCTGGAGACGGCGGCAAATGAAAAAGTGATTGGCCGAGCAGCGTACAATCACGTCAGGATCGCTGATATTAAAACGAGAAAGCATCGTACATGTCCTATTCGTCGTCTACCGAACGATGTCATTGTTCGTTCGACCACAAAATTTTATGGCTTTTCGCTTTCGCAGATCTTTCTCTCCGATCTGTCGCTCTGTCGACGAGCTCGGATAAAGAACAGGGGACTGGCAGTTGCTTGTTTCCAGGCTAAATACTACTGAGATACGTCGGTTAGAATTATTTTACCGATTTTGCACGTTTTATAAACTATCTGTCGATCCTTGCTTCTAATATATTTTCTTCGTTTCCGTTTGCGTAATATCTTTAACTAAGGAACTTCGTGGTTGTTAGGAGTGGCGTCGCCCTAGGGTATATCGGTCATATTAACGCCGATACGTTGGCAACTGTTGAGTCGTTCGACATTACAAAATATCCGAAGTTACGATATTAAAGGAACAATGTCCTGAACGTTGCATACAGGCGGAAGGGAAAGAAGAGAAAGTAGGAAGAACGAGTAACAAGAGCAGGAAAGTGCGCTTCGTCTGGGATTTGCTAGCGGTCTTGTCAGGAAAGGATTCGTAGCAGGTCCGTGTCTTTCGCCTGCGGCAGTGAAAAATAAATCTGCGGCTATACGTATTTGTACGGATGGAACGATCGTGAAAATCGTGACGAGTACAAGAAGGTTGCTGGGCCGGTATTTTCTCCAATTCTTCTTGACAATGATAATCTTCTAACAGAGCTACTACTGTCCTGTGTATATAACGTGGATATCGCTATTTATTGTCAGTAGTTTCCCAATGTGTCTCTAAACTCTATCTAGAATATAGGGAGGGACATGATGTTATTATTTACGACATGGCCGAGTTAAAGAACGTCGTAATAGAGAACGTTTTCTCGTACTCAAAGCACGCAACATCTTTCGTCGTATAGACATCTCTACGATCTCTAGGTCGCGGATTTTTACGCGTTCGTGAGAGATTTAAAGATGCGTAGAACGCGCTTGATAAATGAAATATCCAAAGTATACACGAATTTCCTAACATACTCATTTCCCGTTGTCAATTAAATACGAAACATTTTCTGCATACGTGTTGCGGCGTTTCCTGTTAATCCTATATTTTGTAAATACTACACCGATGAGGTGGTTAGGACGCGAAGGTGCCAAAAGACTACTCAACTTATTGCTGTAATACCGTAATATCATTAAAGTTGTCTCTGCTCTTTACTGACTACCCCTCTGCTCGACTTCTCACCGCTAACTGCTTTTCGAATCAGGTGTCGAAGGCATACAGATGGACCGTTAGACCCGTTGATGTTGTCCGACCTTTCGGCTTGTCGGCGCTTACGTTTTTATTTATTTATTTATTTATTTATTTATTTATCGTCGGTCTTGTCGCTTACACGCGATGACGGTTACAAAGATCTCGCGCCGCCACACCGACAAACAGATACTCGGTGGAAATGAAACATCGTCGGATAATGTACGCGATGCATCTATCTTCTGGTTCGTTGAATTTATCTATTCCCGGTAATCGTCTTCTCGCCGCTGGCTATTTAATTTCAAATCACTCCAATTACTTGGCCAATATTTCTTCCATCTCTGTTCAATCTTACTGCGATCTTAACCAACACAAATGTAACAGCCCCATTACTTTAACATACCAATAGCAGAGCGCCATTCACGTAGCTACGCTTGACGATTTCATTCAGCTATCGCCTTAATCTGAATCGGAAAGCGCGAGGGATCGTAGCCGAGGAAATTTACGATTGCGTTTAACGGTACGATTTAAACAGGAGGAAAATTCAGCAGGGCATTAATCATTCTAATCAGGGTAATGGTCGCGCGAAATCTGACGAGAGAGCCGCGCGATGCGGCGCACCCGTTCGCCGAATAATACGCCGTTAATGCGAAGTTAATTGTTATCCGCATCGTCGCGGGGAATTAAACGAATGTTTTCATCAATGTTAAACGAATAATGCACAACACATGCTGCTCAGGCGGACGAAACGGGACAGTAATTAAACGGGAATTATAAGCCAATAATAAATGATTAATTTCACCGTCCGCCAGAAAATAACAAAAGCCAAACCCCGAATGGCCAATGCTCGTGACAACTATCGCCGTTCTCCGGCACTTTGCGCGCTCTTTTATCGGCATGCTTCACCACCGAAGCGACCGTGCCCTCTCTCCAGTATATATTTCTTTCTTTCTAGCTTTCCACCGATGCTACTTCGATACCCATTAACCTTAACGACTGCAAGAACATCGGATTTCCTGTATTTTCAGAACATCGTCCCCTATTTTTCCTCTCTCGACCAAGCAACGACGACGAGAAACCAACCGTTATGTACTCCTTAGTGGCCTCGACCACGATACAGATCCACGATACAGATCTATAAGACCGATAAATCAATCGAGTCCCAGCGACACTCTTGCCTCGACATCCTATAGACAAGTTTCTGTTCGTTGAACGGTTTACTTTTTGTTTTCCTTCCTTCTCGTTTTTAAAGAACGCTGCGAGGTTTCGAGATATTCCGCGACGACGATTAATCGTCAATTAATCCTATACTTTAATTGGGTTACGTACGCTTTCATTCGTTTGACATGTTCATCGGTTTAATATATTTCGCGATATCGGCTTAACGTGGTTCGCGTACGCGCGTACACGTATATATACGGTGGGTTTTTTGTTTTACTCTCTCTCTCTCTCTCTCGACGTACATAGGACGCGAGCAACTTGTTTTTTTGCATGGAAAAAGCTCAATTTGCTCCGGTGTCGCGTGTTTTAGATTTAACGCTTCTCGCGGAGATGCTTGTTTCGTGGTGTGTTTTGTCGAGAGGTTCTGGCGTATATACGTTGGCCGCGCGGCTTTTCCAAATGGTTTTGATAAAACTATCACGAGTGTTTTGGATATTTCGAGAAGACAAGTTCTCGCGCTGTTACCTTTCTGTTCTACTTTGATCGATGCTACACGGACGTTATTTTCGTTTGAACGTACTTTTTCGTATTTGTAAAATTAGATACGCCATTAACCGCGCGTTATTTATCGTATCTCTTTATTCACGATCTTCCGCGTGGATCATTTCTGCTGTTAAAGCGCTCTCTAATTATCCTTCAAACCATTTTCCTCGGTTGTTACTCTGCGAAGCTTCTTCCGACAAAACGTCTCGCAAGATATCTCAAACATCCCGCTCTGGTAAAACGCATAATTAACAATTTTCATTCGCCCTTAAACTAATTCCAAGAGCGCAACTCTTTGCAATCCGTTGCTTCCAATGTCAGCGTTTTGTACTTTGTAAAACTTTCCTCTCCGTTCGCTGCCTGCTTTTTTCTCCTCTTTCCATCGCACGCGGACGAGGAAAGCGTGCGCTTTACAAATAGTTATGCACACACTTTGAAACTCCACAAGGACTCCTATTCGAAGGAACGGACGAAGAAGCAGACGCCGAAGAGAAAAAGAAGAACACCGATCGATGCTCACGGCCTATAAACTTCACGATACGTGGGTTTTTCAGCGAGAAAATCTCTCCGACGCCAGCAGGTCCGACCAGTTTTCACCTCTTGACCGTGAGGCACGTAATATTACGTCACGTGCCGGGGAAGCATCTCGCGGTGAGAGAGATTCCCTTGCTCTTTCGACGTCGAGAATGCTCGCGTATTTCGCAATTCACCACCGGTATAAATGAACGCTTGTTTGTATGTATGTACGTACGTACGTATATACGTACGTATGAGTTTCACGCATGTGAGCCGATAATATTTTATATTTTCTCTATATTTACGATCATCCATGTTGCCATCGTTGCGTCGAATTTCGTAAATGGTAGGAGGCACGCTAGGCCAGTGCGTTGCAGTGATCTTTCAAAGTGACGTTACAAATACGTGGAATTAGTTCCAGAATATCGAGTACTGAAATCTTCTGGCAATTTGAAATGTTAACTGGTTTGATAAATAGAAACGCTACGGTATCCTGAACGCGCGATTGATTCGAAATAGTCTGTCGCAATACAGTTTGATAAAACCAACGATAAATTGTTTTTACAGACGACGAAATGCACTAAGTTTGCTTCCCTTTAAATTTCTGCGTTCTATTAGCGATCTGAAATCGATAATCGATCTCTCCGATCAAATATCGCATCTCGTTACCCGCTTTTTATCACAACGGACAAAAAGGATACAAAAAAAAAAAAAAAAAAAAGAAAGAAGGACAGGAAAAATTTATTCCCAATTCATCTACGGCTGCAAGAAAATCGTTTCGACTGCTTCGCTCGATCCTCGCGCTAACACGTCGGCGTTGGCCAGAAGCCGAACCGGTCGAACCATCGTACCGCATCGGTCGGTCGAATTCGATCGCATCGATCGGCAAACGCGAACACGCGGAGCCATTGTTGCTTTGAGTCCGCTTTAAACGTTGAACCAGCCGCCTTCTGGCTAGTTTTCCGCGCCCAGCCTGCGCTATACTTACTCCATTACACCTGGGGTGTCTGCAACAGCGGAACTTTCACCACTTCGCATAATGCCGCGGAGATTGCAAACGTTCGCGAAAGGATACAATTTGTGCCGAGCTCGTTTACCAACCACATGCGAAATTTTCTTGTGTTGGATTAACCCTTTCCGTCTGATTCGTCTTTGTTCCATAAATCAATGTCCGTCGAGCGTCTAAAACAGTGGGGCGTGTTCTGAAACAGCGAAGCGTGGTCTACGTTTCTTGGTGTCTTTTATCAAAAATTCTGCGGAAAACGATACAAAGAGCGACGAAAGCGGGATTTACGAATCGCGTGGAACGCCGTAAATCCACTAAATTGCAAAGAGGCGCTTAATTTTCGACTGTAAGGAAGACTCAATTAGAAAGCACGTCTTCACGTAGAGTAGATCCTAATTGCGGATTTCACCGAACGTATGCTCGGATAAATGCAACGAAACTTTGTTCAACGTGCTATGAAATCACATCGAACAGAAACAACGAATGGATATCGTACATAGGCAGCAGAATAAACGATTGATAGCCACGTAGTAGAAAGCATCCAATCAAGAAATTACCAATTTTTAACATTTTTTCCAGTACAGCGTGTTCCTACGCTGTAAAGCGTTTTCATTCGAAGAAGTCACGTCGTACGATCGTGAAACTTCGCGGTTAAAAGCAGATAATCGTCGCTTACGGTAGGCCATTTACGATGGATGATATTAGCAGTAAGCTTGCGCGTAAAAATTATGCACTGCGTCATTGCGGATAATGAAAATCGAAAGGGGCGATAGACGAGTTGCAAATCGCAAAAGGAGAATCAGAAGGAACGCGACGCGAAGCAAGGTTAATTCTTACGACAGAGAGGAGAATGAAATTTCTGGGCATTGAATCAACGATCGAGATCGAATAACAGAAGGAAATTGTGCAACTCGGCGGATCCGAGCTACGTTTCGCGAGAAATAACAGGCCAAGCGAAAGAATTCTGCTCGAGAGTCGAGATGGTTTACGAGCGAATCGAATTCCTTGATGGTGAATTGAATGGGTTGAATAGGAAGACTTTTCTGTGACACGCAGACCAAGTGGTAGAATTTATGTTGAACGGTGAATGGTTGTTTTGAATAGCGAACTAATGGACGGAAGTTGATGATTAATATTTCGAGGTTGTTAATTTGCTTCCAACCTACCGAGGATTTTTTTAACAATCAAGTAAATGTAAAAAAAAAAAAAATGGCTATTTAACGACGAATTAATACACGATAACAAATACAAGCAGGGAAAATTCCTGCTCCGAATACGATTTATATATTTAATTTATAAATAATAGTATGAGTTTAGTTGTATATTTCTGGTGCTCCGAAGCACGGGAAATGTAGTTTCCAAATGCTATATTATAGAACAGAAAACAGAAATAATACGTTTTATTGTATAAATTGGTTGGATTTACGGTCGTCACATATTTTCCGATTTATACTCTACAGAAATAATTGAAAATATACGAGAAAGGTGATAGGAAGCAGCGGATAGAAATACCGATTATTTAAATACATCGATTTCTATATAAACGAAAATCCTATAGAGTAAAAGTTGTCGACTAAATTCCAAGCTTTGAAATTCAACGTCTTTTGATACCGAAACAAATTCATTATCGCACGGAAGCGGATGAGAATTACTCAGGCGTGCGTATTTTTGTCAGACAGAATGTAGAGTTTGTAGCAAAAAGAACTAGAACACGAGATAGATTAAACCACCACTCAAACTACTCGTAAAACTATGCCTCTTATCCTTTCCAAATTAACTAGATTTCCCATTCTAAGCCAATTAACTCGCGGAATTAATTGCCGGCGGTCTATCCCTCTCCACCCATTTCACGTAATCTTTTTAAGCTCCCGCGTCACGTCTAATCCACGATGAAATAAAAAATCGCGTCTAACCTGTCCGATCGTTGAATCAACGATGAAGCGATCTTACACGTTCAACGCAGTCGTAGCTCGAATTCTCGCCGCAAATCGATCCTTCACTTCTTCGATACTTTCATCGGCGATACTTTAAAAGTAAAAGTAAAGCAAGAAGGTAAAAGCTAAATTATCGTCAAAATTTCTGCAAGATCAGAGCCAATAATTCTCGAATGGATCCTCGGACCGGTCTCTCTGCCAAGTAATTCTTATCCCGTGTATCTTTGTTCAACGCGCAACAGTGCAACTTTCACCGGTGAAGTGCAGCACGATCAGATCCGATAGGTCGATTCACAGTAACGCGACTGCACTACGAGCATCATTCAAATCCTCGCACGAGCTGTTCGAGCCTCTGTTTCGTCTGACCACAGACAGAAGAGTCATTGTGGTCGCGGCTGACCTACCAGGAAGAACAAAGGGACCGAAAGATCACGGTTCTGTGAGCTTCGTAACGCTAAACGTGCTTTCGTGCAACTCGAAGCATCTAGGTTCCACGATGACTACCGAAATCCTCGGTAAATCGACAGAAAGCGAGTTGTTATTTAGATAAGAATGACGCGTTATTTTTTATTTCTAACTTTAGTCTCTAACTCGCTGATCGAATTTATCTTTTCGCAAATTACCAAGTCTCGAGCGTAATAAGCAACTGTTAATATTCGAAATAATAAAACGATAATTATCTTCCGGGTCGCTTATTCCCAATTATTCGTCATCTTATTACACTGTAAGAAGATTAATCGTAAAAGAAGATTAAAATTGTTGTTTAATTTTGTTTGAAAATCTTGCAGAGGTTCTTCCTTTCTGTAAGATATCGATTGAATTAATACAGGTCGCAGACTCGCCACTTTTCTTCGCTGTTTCTCTTTTAATTCTTAATTGCGTTCACGTTAATACGTCAACGCGTTACTAACTCTTCGTTACTTTATACCTTCGTCTCGTTTTTTCTTAGGTATCGCGAGACTCGTACGAACAAAGGTGTAATTCGTGCTTGCTAAAACACATCGGCCGAGATGAACGCAACAGCTGGAAACCACTCAGAGAAAAAAAAAGACAGAAACGCGTTACTCTTTGTATAGGAAGCCTCACCTTGACGTAATTTTTCGAGGTCCGTCTGAACGTAAGAAGAAGTCGATCGGCCCGAAGAATCGGTGAAAGGCCAGAAAGGCTCGGCCCCTGTCTCGGCAGACGTCGTTTACCTTTATTCCATCTCGAGAAAGCGAACAGTTTCACGCGATGCGATCGTTCAGCGCGAGATGTATCGTGATCGTGGACGCATTAGCGGAAACGAACGATCATGCGAACCAGCCCCAAAACGACGATCCATTATCGTCGATTTCCATTGTTTTCCAGAGCGATTAAGCGCCTCGACGATGCAACCGGACGAATAAGATCGGTTCTCCTCTGCAGGAACGAGCCGCGAGGCGACGATCGCTTCGAATCGTACCATTTTATCCTCGAAACCCCATTATTACGGAATTGAAACGCTTATCGTCATCGCGAAATCCCAATTGATCGAGGAAATCCACGATAATGGACACTTTCGGCTGAAAAGACGAGTAGTTTAGGTCCGGCCAATTCGCGATTCGTTATTTCGCCCTTTTATAAAATTATTCTTCGTCCTTTCTTCCTTCCTTTTGCGTGTTTCGGATTAATCACTGAGAAGATCCTGAATATCATTTACTAAATTACGAGCGTTCATGCAAGTTTATATTGTTACGAACATAGAGGAACGAAACGTGCACGAAGGTTTCTTTAAATTGACCGTTTACGTGTATATTCGTAGCAATTAGTGTAACGAGATATCGGAAGCTCGATTGGAATTACAACGCAAATATAAAGATTTGTTTCGTTATCTAAATATCGTAACGCGACTGCTTTATGTTGGATGTTTCTATATATATATATAAATCAAATGAAATTAAAAAAGAAAAATAAATGAAATTGAACAAGCGATCAATTTGTGTTCGGATATGGTTTAACAATACGAATGATCCTCGCTGACAAAGCGTAGATAATAAAGGACAAAAGATTAAACGCAAATCGACACGACCTCGTTTTTGGAAATATCTATTTGACCGTCTATTTCGAACGTGGACGTAACGACGCATTAAAAAAAAAAAAAATTAAAAGTTAAACGTAAATCAACGATTCGTAATTGAAATTAGAACGGAGAGTTACTCTTATGTACGAACGATATATAAAGAGGCTAAATAGTGCTTGAAATTGTCCAAAGAATTAGAAAGTGAACGTCGCGGAACAATTGAAATTGGCCAAACTTAGATTAGATTGTGCGATTAGAACCCAATGAATAACGTACCGGTGAAATGGTAGTCGGTGTCTGGAGATTCGCATGATCACGATGCTGCAGCGAATTTGCTCAATTAAGAAGCGTCGCTGAATCTCGTAACAATGACGCTACTGGCTGTTGCGTTTCGCCGGTCTGGTAAAAGTGTAGTTTGCGTAATGGGTTGAAACGTAGACGAGTTTCGGACGGAGTATGGGAATATGATGGGTACTTGGCCGGATGGGAGGAAT
The DNA here is from genome assembly GCA_014737475.1 of Bombus confusus. Classification (NCBI taxonomy): domain Eukaryota; kingdom Metazoa; phylum Arthropoda; class Insecta; order Hymenoptera; family Apidae; genus Bombus; species Bombus confusus. The sequence goes on along the minus strand of JACXIV010000008.1, from coordinate 2,855,462 downwards.
TGGCTGGGATTCAAGGACGGGCCGTTTGTAATTGGCAAAATGAAAGTTCTAGAGTTTTCCTATTAGTTCAGTGGTTCAAGGAGGCTTTTATACGTTACGAGTTAATAATCTGTTTACCGCAAAATGTTTCATGCAACGATGTCGATGATATGTGCGCTTTCGCATTCTAAAAGCTTCGGATACAGAGATTCGCGAAACTATTTGGCCACTTTGGTATCATAGAAGATTTTTATAGACGCTTCGTACGAAAAGCTATGAAAATTTATAAGCACTGGAAAAAGATACGTCGATTCGCCGATTATACGATACGTATTGGTAAAATTTGAAAGCAATTTGAATGCAATTACGGTCATCTCGTTTTCCTTGCAACGAAATTCGCAATTAGCTCGATCGGCGCGAATCCTTTGGTCTTGAAGCGGAAAGTTCATTCTTTAGAAATGCTGAGAAAATACGGTCGATCAATCTTGCTTCTAGATGACTCATGCGTGTACACATGTACATACGTCCTGAATACTCAAAAAGAGCAGATTTATTACTTTTTAAGAAATATTTTGTGTAACATTTACTCCGATGCTACGATTGTTCGCCGTACAATTCTTAAATAGAAATGACATAACAATTACATCACGATGCAGAGAAAAGAGTTAATAAAACACGCAGCTGATCACACGACTTCGGTTCTCATGTTTCTAAGATCGCGAAGACGATATTCCTTACGAGAACGATAAAACGCGCAAAAACGTTCTGCCGTCTCGCTCGCGATCCTGGTCTCCTGGTTCCCAGACCGACACATTTTCCACGAAATTGCATCAAATTCCCGCATCGTCAGATCTTCCGAAGATTCCTTCCCTTTGCCTTTTCCTCCTTCTAACGACTATCCATTGTAAGAAGATTCACCGCGTCGACCTCGTTCGACAACGACGAAGAAGAAGAAGAAGTAGAAGAAGAATTCATGTCGGGCGTCTCTCGCGGGTAAACATTCCATAAGCATCGGAGATTATCTCGCTAATGAATCATCGCATTTCCTCCGGCAACGAGGTCGACGAATTTCCTCACGATCTGCGATTTTGACAACAATACGCGCACACGAACGTACCAGAGAGAGAGAGAGAGAGAGAGAGAGAAGGAGAGGAGAGAATGGAGGAGTACCTTGTACACAGAGCCACGCATACCCACGCGAAGCGTACTTAGAGATAGATACACGTACTCGCACACACTGCTACAGAAACATCCGTACACAGCAAACGTACAGTGACAAAGATGCAGTGACAAACATACAGAATAAGGGTACGTGCATACAGCGCGCCCTGTCAGGTTCAAAATTTCATTTTCATAGTACGAAAATATCGCCACGTGCGGCGAAATGTAATATACTTGAATCTAGTTGATTGGTACGTCAATGGTAAACGTTGCGATGAACTACAATGCCACGGAACTTTTATAACCACTATAGAAACATTTGCGCGGCCATGGGAACATCCAGAACGATCACAAAGAGACATGCATATGCATCGAGTGCGAATATATTCGCATACCGTGTATAGAAATATTCGCGCGCACGTACAGCCAACAACGGAGTATCGATACGTGCGCGAAGCCCACGCACAGCCGAGTATACGCAATCGTAGGTATTCGTAGAAAACGAAGAAGTAAGCAGAAAGAATCGCACGACCCTGTAACCCAGTGGCGATGGCGGCCTCCTCAAAAGATTCACGATTGCCCGTTCAGATTAACCAGTGCGCGGTTCGTTAGGTCGGTTACGACGTTACAAGCAGAGACCCGAAAGAAGAGAGGGGCTTTTGCGAGATGTGTACGCGGCTTGGTCGCCAGACCAGGTAGGGGATTTTTGTCGCTATGGTGGTGGTCACGAAAGTTAGGTGTTACGAACAGCAGAAGACGAACTTCGTTGCTTAAACGGGGAGAGGCGGAAAGGCGGGGATCGGCGAAGAAAGGCAAGAGCTATAAAAGAGGCAGCGGTCACGACTATGGGCATTAAACACCTCAACATGAAGGTACGTGTTAAGACGAGTTCGAAAACGTTTCCATTCGTACACGGTGTTTCTTTCTCTTCTCTCTTCTCTACTACTTTCTCTCTCTCTCTCTCTCTCTCTCTCTCTGCCTGTTCTCGCCGGATCTTCGGATACGATTCACACGTTACATCTTTTCGTTACAGGTGTTCGCGATTACGATCCTCTTGGCGCTCGTAGCCACCACCTATGGTGAGTAGTATCTGCTAACACCCCAGTGAACGTGGACTTACAGTGACTGAGAAATTCTAGCGGTGCTAAGAAATCGCGGTATATATCACGGCTAGTAAACCGTGGTTCCGATCACGAGCACGGACGATGGATGAGCCGTAGGACGAAAAACACGCCGCGATCGGAACGAGCTTTCTTACCCTCGGGAGGAGACGTTAATCGAGTGACGGGCAAAAAGCCGCGCACGCTCTCTCAATTTTCACGATCGCTTGCCTTCCATCGTTAATCGACTTACCAAGAATCAAATTGACCGTGTATCTTGTAACGACGTCGCGTCGCCGCGAGCAACATTCAGAAACGATTTTGCGTTGTAAATAATTGTGGCGCTGAGCGGTGGGGTTGAAATTTTCGTCTAACGCGCTATTTAAACTGCAATATTTCTATAATTCGATTCGGGTGTATTCTAATCTTTAAAATAAATAGAAACAATTGTAGGTTCCTGCGTATAGGAAGATTACGTTTCTGCGAATTCTAGGTCTCGTATAACGCGGTTTTCAACAACGCGAAACCAATCAACGGTGTTGCTTCAAGGGTTGCCTACTCGAGGGTAAAAATACCCTACTGTATCGTCGCTTCGACGATTTCTACCTCTAGAAAACAGCGAAACTCGAGCGGAAGTTCGAACGGAAACTTCATTCGACGGAACTCGATCTTAGATCAGAAGAATTTTGATCGAAAGCTCGAATCTAAAGTATCTTCTCGTATTTTCCGGAAACAATCTCGATCGTGGCGAACCAACGACGAATCGCAAAAATTAATTCCGCGCTGATCGAAAACCTAAACTTAAGCATTCAGACGTTATCCTTCGGAAACGTCTGATCGTAACCGACCGGTAATCTTGAAAATTAATACCAAGCGAACCGAGAATCGTTCTGTACTCTCCGGAATCGTTCGATTATAGCGAACCAAACCTGCAGGATAATTTTTAACGGTCTACCCTGTGTGTCAAGAAAAGTGTAGTAAATAGGAAGCAGCCTGACAGCGTAGCAATTTGTGTACGTGGACGAGCCAAGAAAATTGACGAACGCTCTGGTTTTGTCTTGCAGCCGGTTACATAAGCAGCGGCTGGTCCGGTGGTGGTGGCGGATGGAGCGGCGGCGGTGGCGGCGGTGGATGGAAGGGAGGGTGGAGCGGCGGCGGTGGCGGTGGCGGATGGAGCGGCGGCGGAGGTGGTGGCGGCGGTGGAAAAATCATCAAAGTGATCACTGTGAGCGGCGGTGGAGGTGGATGGCCTAGCGGCGGCGGTGGCGGATGGAACGGTGGCGGCGGCGGCGGTGGATGGAAAGGAGGATGGAGCGGCGGTGGTGGCGGTGGCGGATGGAGCGGCGGCGGTGGCGGTGGTAAGAGGACAATTTGATTTTCCAAATTTTTCATCGTGACCTGTTTCTTTTCTTTTTCGTTCGTCTTTTCTGTCTTCCTTGCTTCGGTACGTTCGTCGATTTTGAACGTATTTGCCATTATTTCGAATCTTTTACAATCTCGTTTCTCTTCCCTTTCCTTCTTTCTTTCTCGTCTCGATGAGTAAATTTTGAAGCGAGAACATCGAACGAAAGCGTTTTGGGCTTGTTACGAATGTTTTACAAGCTTGTTCTTTGTTTATTCCTACCGTTCTTTTCCCATAACGTCGCCAAGTAAGAGCATCGGCTCGAAGGTGAACGTATAACGAATTCCTCGTAATCTCGTTTCCTCTACGTTGTTTTCTCTTCTTTTATTCCTTACTTTAGCGCCGCTTGGAAGAACAGCGATGAAGAGTAGTCGGAAGTTGCTGAGAATCTTCCAAGATTCCGTTTCTTCCTCTATTATTTCTTCGTTTTAGTATCAATTTCCAAGCAAGAACAGAGATCGAAAGTGTTTGGAACTACAAGTAATGAATTTTCTGTTACCCGTGGCTTCTCCTTTTTCTTTTCTTTTCCCTTTTTCTTTCTTTCCATTTGCTCCGGCAAAGTTGATCGATCCGGAAGTATCAATTGAAAAACATCGATCAGCAGCGTTTGAATTTCCAAGAAATTTCCCACGATCTTGTTTCTTCCTCTTTAACTCGAATTCTAACTCTCGAAATTAGGATGAAGGGGTAACGGAATTTCTTGGAACGTGCAAATTAATTTGGAAGGGTGGATCTTTGTTTGACACGTTCGTTGAAGGGGTAACGCGTTAATTAGCTGATTTAGCTGGTATTCGAAGGCAGGGGGATTTATTTGCTTGTTTGTTTATGGGGAATGTTGTTACTGATCCTCGATTTAATTTGTCGAGGCTGGGAAAGATAAATGGAACGGATCCTGGATTGAATCGACGCAGAGAATTATCGGTGGATAATAGATTTTAAAGTTGTGATTAATTATACGGTTTTATTGGGACTCGCTGGGAAATACTGTACGTGTGTGAGCGGCAATAAATACTGGTGTTAAAAAGGAAGAAATATTGGATTCCAAAAACGATTTCGCGTGAAAAGTGTTCAAGGTGGAAGAATAATTAGGAAATTTACCAACGAAATACTCGCATAAAATTAAACTCGTATTAAAAAATGCAAATCACTCTACAAATACTTTCGAATCAACGACGATTAATTGTTCGTTTATTCCGATTTTCTATATTATCGGTATATAAATATTCTGGATATCTTTTTAATACATTCCATCGAGTCTGCCTATGTTCGAATTACTACGAGACGAACTCTTCTTTCCTACCTAAATTTCAAACCAATCTGCAAAGTACCAAAAGCTACATAACGAAACTTCATAAAACGTGGTATGTTTAAAATATTTCTAAAAGAGATACGACCAGAATTTATCATCGAGTGCTAGCGTTTGCACGCGGCGTAACGTATTTTCACGCTCGCGTACGATTAAAAGCCTTTTCTAGAAGACTTGCGAACGACACACGGCCGCGGTGCAGTTGATACAAATAGCCCTTAATGCGCGTCAATAATTTTTTAACCGGACTCGCGGGAAACGCCGAAGCACCGCTGAAACGCAAAACTAGTTAGCCGCGACCGGGAAACGCAATATACCCCATCAAAAATGAACGCAGCCGATGTATCTAAATTTATGGCGTGCAGTTTAAATACCGATTAAGCTGTTCGCGTAGCAGCTTCGATATGGGAACCGATAAAAAGCCTCCTGGCTCCATCTCTATATATATATCGCGCCTATATATCGTACAAACATTCGTCCGTTTTGCAGCGTAACGTCCGACGATAAACATTTGATTTCGCGCGATCGCGATTAATCGGCGGGAAGAGGCTCGGTTTTGACGAAATAACGCGGAAGCAGAGTTTCGAAGCCGTGTAATTGGGACGAAACGACGCGACGCCGCGGCGTAACGAACAATTCCACGTGGCTTGTTGCTTCCGTGCTTTTGATTAAAGGGGTTACTTCACGTTACAAAATAGCGGGGAAAAACAACGATCTGCGGGTCCTAGGAGACAAAGAGGGCTCGTAAACAAAAGCTCCGTTACCGGGGCCATCGTCCGATGAAGAGGTCCCGTCGTCCCTTCCCGATTAACGCACGAAAAATTCTTTTCAGGCTGGTGGTAAAGGACAACCGAGGACCGCGAATAATTAGAAGGAAATTTTGCTCACCGATCACACCACCAGTGCACATCTTGGCTGTAATCACACCGATTGTCGGTTCACGAAGAAATAGCCTGACCCCTCTTCTGTGCTTCGCATCCATCTTTGATTCCTTTTTCTTTATCCCTCTCTCTCCCTCACTCTCTCTCACTCTCTCTCACTCTCTCTCTCCCTCTCTTTGCTTCCTTCACGCGAACACGACCACCGCGAAGGAACGAAAAGAAGGACGCGACAAGAAGAAACCGCGCGTTTCCATCTCTCGCGACTTGCGGAATATAAACAGACACGGAGAGAAGAAAGAAAAGGACAAGAGAGAGAGCAGCGGCCACGATCACGCTTCCGAGGTTCCCTTTCTTCGTAACGCAACGAGATCGGGCTTTTCGTTGCACATACAAGCTGGTCGAGATTGCCAATCCACCTGCGGCAAACCCTTGGACCTGTTTCGTCGACCTGCGACATCTGCATACAAAAATCCCCGAGCTAAACGCGTGTTTTCTTTCGATTAGGAATTCGATATCTCTATCCGTTTCGTTGAATTCACGGAATATCCGAACGAGAGGGTACGGGCTACTCTTCGACCAAAATATTTAGCAAATAATATTGTAGATATTGTAAATTCGATCCTACGTCGTTCATAGAGTGTATCCGCGTATTATTCGGTTTCACGAAGGAAAAGGATTCGAAAAAGAAGAAGTTGCGACGACGTGGGAGACAGAATATTGTACAGCATATTTTGTACGTTTTTTTTATATTTGATTTCCACGTGGGACCAGCAACGATTAAAAATTCATTGACACACAAAATCAGGTTTTATTTCCTTTACACGACCCTTCTCCGCATCTTCTCCTTGATCCTTAAAGTGATACACCGCGCGATACTCGTCCGATAATACACGCGAGCAAGTACACGTCAACTTTGACAACACACGAAAACACGGAATTTGCAAATTTTCAAGCGAGACTACCGGGCGTCTGAAAAGAAGTCCAAGAAGGTGTAAAGCGATAAATCACGCGTTATTGTATAGAAACGTACAATTGAAAACGCGCGAGTAAATACATAATCGACCACTACGACTATCCGACTCGTGAAACAGATTCCCACAACTATCGAGACCAGGAGCAAATAAAGATTCGATGGCACGCAAAACGGTGTGCTTTCTCCTTCTTTCAACCCCCTGCCACCTGTTCCAAATCTGCGAACCAATAAATCGCGCAAATCCTTTTGCACACACGCAACGACGCACGCGCGTGGGCGCGAATTAAACGGCTGTAAATTGCCGATTCGGCGAGTCCCCTTCCGATTTATGAATCCGCGGTCATCTGGCGCGCGAAAATTAAAATCGCGGCAAAACGGGCGTGGCCGTATCGTCGAACCAATGGATTTACTATCGTTGCCGCCCGCGGCTATAACATTTCCTCGGTTACGATATTGTAACGACGTAAATATCATGGACACGCTATGGTCGAAATGATCCGCTGGCAAAGTATCGCGAAAGCGCGTACAACGGGCGACCGACGACTGTCATGAATTCGAAACGCGACCATTCGTGCGCGCCGCCAACGTCATCCGCGATTTTCCAGACTTCGCGACATCGCTCTTGAATTTACGACACGCGCAACGGCAGCTCGGCTTCGCTCGTGATTTTTATTTACCTTTGCGAACGCGACTAAATCAGCGATGTTTACGCGCAGCGCGATACGTTCCTCGTTTTCTGTCCTTTTTTGCTTCGTAGATTCGGCGTACATCCAGATGAGGTAGGAAAATTACGCGAAGCACCAATGGCTCGGAAAAGTCATATCACGGCCGGTTCGAGGCTTCTTTCGGCGAACATCGCTCTACGGAGAAGGTAGGGTGCACAGGGCGCTGGATAATCAGCAGCAGCGAACCTCGCAACGGTGCGTCGCTGGCGAACGTCGGAAAATGCATCCTTGATTACGACTTTCATTCGTTACGTTTCACTCGAAGCTACCCTTTGCGCGAAACGCGTCGTTCGCGTGCGGAGTTCATTAATTGGACGCGCGATCGAGCGAGTGGCTCGTTAGTTCGCTTGCGAGATTGGTTGACGAGACGATCTTCTCTTCGTTTCTCCAGGTTATTGGTACTCTTTTGCGAGTAACTGCAAATTACTGCCTTTTGCATTGTATAATGTATTTTAAAATACATCGGAGAGTGTCTGAGCGACCTTGAATGGGTGAGAGGATCTCGTGTCTTGATTTATTAGACCGTAAGGTAGATACCTCGAAATGGTACGATTTCAAACTTTGAATCGATTGTAAAACTGTGTTAAAAGTGGTAGGTAGCATTAGAATCGCAAGATAGCATCTATTGACAGTATTGAAACGAGGAGACGTATTCATATGGTAAGGTGTTTATCACGTGTGTTCAATTATTTGTTAATCGTACGTCCATTAACGACAATATGTTGCGTAAAAGAAACACAATTTCTCGATAATAGAAATAAATATATAATAAATAATCGTAAGGCCACGAAGTCTAGTTACGTACCTACGTAATTATGGACGTAGGATGACATTTTGCAGAATATAGCATTCGTGTGTATGAAAATAAATTCAAATTCAACTCACCTCTGCCGCCTCGAGAAATAAGATGCTCACCTTCTGAATTACGCAATGTTGCAGCAACGGTGGAACACGTCATCCTGCGATGTAAAAAATAATCTTCTTACAGACAACGACTCAATGTGAAACCTACCATAACTGATAATTTGACAAATAATAAGTCTACGCAAAACTTACTAAATTACTGTAAATATGGAATTATTTCACTTAAAGTACTCTACATTAATTAGTAATTTTTAACTCCTCGTAATCTTCTATTTCTTGTTTCTTTTTTGCATTGCTATTATAATCTATGCAAGTGGTCGATGCAGGAGAACATGACAAACCTTTCTTACTTTTCTCTATATAGAAGCAGTTTAAAAGTTCAATACGTTATCAATCATCGAACAATTATTTCGTTATTTGATTTTGAAACTAAACGTGTATTTGTTAAACATTTCAACGATACTACTACTCGTTGTAACATTGAGGTATCGTTCGTTTCAATAGCGATTATCTTTGACTTCCACAAAATTTCGTTTCAACTTATCAGCTACTTTTCTAAAAGAGTCGCATCTTTCAACTCGTGTTATTTTCTTTTCCAATTACGTCGCATTAAAATAGGAAAAAATTGTTAAATATAAAAAGCTATTCAAATTGGATGGAAAGCCGAATAACGTAAATTATGTATGCCCAGGATAAATTCTTTGTACGTCGCTCTGCATCTTTCAACGGCGTCCCTCGCTCGTATAACAAGAAGCCTACGTTCGCCAAAATCATTCTTACGACGCTCGAAACCAGACGAATGTCGTTCGAGAAAAGATATTAAGAAGATATAAAAAGAGACTGGAGAGATATTTTCGTGGACGAAGAGACCAAGACTCGTTTCGTTAATTGCCTTTATTCTTTCACGATTCCATCACCCTTTCTCCCTTTCCCTGTTCGCAAAGCTGTTCAACGAGCTTTCTCCGGAGAACGAGTTTTCTTGTTTCATTTCGAAGAAGAGGCGTACGAAGCCAAGCGAAAATTTGGCCAGGTTTTGCCAAGCGAAATTCGTTACGTTTTACGAGAGGCAGCCGAAAGACTCTCGCGGTCCGCCCGATATCCCATTAATTAATTTACGTAATCAAGTTACGCGGCAATTAAGGCACTTACGTGCTTACGTGTCCTCGGCATTCTCGATGCCGAGGTAGGAAATTTCGTTCGACGTAGAAAAGTATAAGGCGCCGAGAAGCGTAAATAAAAGGACGAGTTTTTATGATTTCCTCTTTTTATATCTTTCGTACTTTTATTTCTACGTCCCTTTTACCCGCGTAGAAACTTTTATTGTCCGCAGAGAATTTGAAAGACAGTTGTCCGAAATTACTTGTTGTTTCTTATTTACCAAGGGCGAACAGGGACTCTGTGCTTTCAATTTTCTACTTTGCGTGCTTCGGTGAATGGAACGTACCTATCTTTGTTCTTGACAATTGTGTGAGTAACAATCGCTGGGAAAATATTATCTACGATTACGTAGTTAATGTTTAAATGCGTTTTCATGCGCGTATTTATGACATATCGGTTATTCGATACATCGAAGCTCCGTGTTACATATGTCACGAGTATCTGGTAAAATTTATAGAAATAAATATTTCAGACGTGCGAGTTACATTTTTATGCGTGTTGCGATTTTCTTTGCGCATTAAGGTACGCTCTCTTAATATCGATCGTTTCGACTATTTTGATTCGGCGATGTATTCTTAACGTTCGTGAGTCACGAATTTCTTAAAACCACCGAAACATAGTCCACGCGTTATCATTAAGAATATTTCCTTCATCAGCTGTCACGGTGTTCATGGCTATTTTTTGCGTTACGTCTCAACGAAAACGTAAAACGATACGTTACTTTAAAGTGGAAATATCAGTTCCGTAGACACGACCGAGTGTCTTTTATAATTTGAAGTAATATCGAATTGACAAACGCACGGAAGTTTCTCTTTTTTTTTTTTTTTCAAAAAACCCAACACGTGCTCTTAAAGGTGTTAAATTTGATAAATTTAGCAAACGTCGTGTCATTAATCGCGACGAACGTTTCGAGTAATTTCGATATTTATAGAATATTGTAGGTGGATCGATCGAATTTGTTGAAGTTGACTGACGATAAGCCGATATCCCGTATGAAAGATTAATAACGCGACCTGATGAATAACGCGATAAATAACGTTAACAAGTTACCGTGATTTCCATAATACAGAATTTTGTAATGTAATATTCAAGAAATTACCGGCTATCGGTATTTGTTTATTTATTTAGCGATAACGTAGATATTTGTCGCAGTGATGAAATACGTGTAAAACAGCGCGGCCGCGGCGGATACGAGGTTACAATCCGAAGTAAAAACAATGGAAAGGGAATGGAGAGCGGAATAAATTGAAACGAAGCAAACTGATAAAATAGAAGAGAGGGAAAAACTAATAAGAAAGCAACGATAAACGGTGGATGAATTGTTCTAACGGAAATTGAACCGAACGAATACGAAATGTAAGAGAAATACAAAAAGATTCATTATACGATCAACTTTCTATTTTAACTTTCACTTATTCCAAACATAATTTGTTATTCTGCCCGATCATTTAATACGTAATCCAGTTTCCATGTTATTTTCCTTCCATAAAATGATGTAATCTATGTACGCTCTCAAGAATTTTACATTCACCGATATGTTTACGTTGCTTCGTTCCATCGCACGTCGGAGATACTACGTCCACGTGCATCAACCTATTTAACGTATAAATTTTATTTATCGCGTTCACAAGCAACAACGACGCTGATCCCACAAACCTTCAGTCACCTTCTACTCCATCGTGCTTCTCCATCGGTAAAAACCATCTTAAATGGGAGGAAAATACGAAAGAATCGTTATCGATGTGCCAACGTTGCAAAGCATCGTCGTAAAGTAACAAATCGTGAAATATCAGGTTTATTTGTTAAAACAAGCAGAAGATGGAAAAATCCTGAAAGCGCAGTTACGAGCATCGAACATCTTAATTAACTATCAAGGAACGTTAAGCTGTATAGGACGTAACGTTTTTAATTCTTCGTTAACGCTGCCATCGCAATCCTTCGTTATCTCCCTTTCAACGAACCAATTTAACGAAAGAGCGCGATAATGGTCGATAATGGATTCTATTTGGATAGATACAAACTTTGCGAAACTTCCTGTCAGAAGACGTACCCAGAACGAAATTCCTATAACGATGCTACCGTGGCCGACCGTAATTGTTGCCATTAATAATCCGTTCGTGTAAGTTACACGATGCAAGCGTTCTACAAAAGCATCGACGACCGCGTAATTCGAAGCAGGATATTCGCGCGACGATCCTACCCGTTACCTCCTTGCCATTACAGCTTGCTTAATTACTATTATCGCGACAACCACCGGTATTTATCTTCTATTCCCACGAACTGTGTTTTCATTCTAATGTTTATCGAAACCAATGGATCGATATTCAATTTTGCAACGCGCCACATCGCTCGGTTTGCCATACGACGCGAAAGTTTAAAACATACGCGTAACTGTGGCAATAAATATGAGTTTACAGCGAATCGACAATGACGTAAAATACGTCCAGGCGAAACGCTATACGAGATATCGCTCGCGATCGCGACGGATCGCTATCGTTATATATTGGTTTTGTACGCTTTGCTATTATTGTAGAATTAAACCGATGTCAGATATGTATATATCGGTGAAGTTTGTATTAACCACCGAGCATCGAGAGGCGCGTGATCGTCGATTATGTCTTATCTTTGCGAGATACACGGTCACACTGGCGCAGCTCGACAGCGGGTCTCTGGAGGATCGAGGTTTTACGGCTGTTACTTACGCTTCGTCAAAGTAAACATAGAATAAGTAAGAATACGAAGCTGGTGAAAAACAACGCGTCGACGAACCTCCTAATTATCAAGTAATAATCGTCGACAAGGATTCTCATTGAACGGCGTTCGGTTATCGAAGAATAATTGCGATCGATGGAACGAGCCTGCAGACTCGAGACTCCGCGGCGCGGATTTCCACGTTCGCGTTCTATCGCCGCGTTGTTTTTAATGCAGCCAATTTACAGAACTCGCAGCTGCCCTCGAAGAAAGCCTCGAAAAGCATCCGACGCTAATTGGACCCTTCAGATATCTGCTTTGAATAATTACCAAGCGTCCGTCTTCGAATTATTCGCGCGGATGCCACCCCCTTTTGCTCTCTTGGTTCACCCTTCGACGTTCTCCTTTTTTTATCTAACCAGCCAGATGATATTTTATTCTCGTTTTCTGGTTCGTTTAAAAACGGTGGCTCGGTTCTTTCATCCGACTCGAATCCGACAAATTGGTAAGTACCTTCTTGGTGTTCCTTTTTGCTATAGTCGCCGGTGCGTTGAAACGAGATTCCTAAATCGCTTCTAACGATCGTGATCCATAAGAGTAGTACACGATTTCCCGTTTGCTAAACGCGCGCTCGAGTTAATCTCTCGACGATGAAGTTTCATCGGATAAAAGAGTTTCTCGTTCGAAAAATTATTTTAATCTTTCGATGTGTAGATTTCGTAAACCGAATATCTCATGCAGTAGAGATCGTATCGTTTGGCGAGCTTCCTCCTCGCGTATGTGTAGCTTTTTAAGTTGATATATCGTTCGTAGTTGAGGCAAAGTTATCCGGTAACTTTTGTATCAACAGCGTTTAACGTGTTAGTAACGTGTTAGTGATATATATTATGCAACACGTTAGTAACGTATACTCCGGCATATACAGAGTATTTATTCGCTATTCGCGTCAGTTAGAATTTCGTTTAGTAAAATTATCACATTCCTTTCGCTTTAACTTTCAAACTTTCTTCCGTCCAATCACCTACCTAAAATTTACCTAGAATTTAACAAAAGGCTGGTAAACAATTTTAGTCACACGAGAATGCGCGATTAGAAATTACTCGCGAAAAAATACTAAGTTCGTACAGCATGGAATGAGAAGTAAGAGGAAAAGAATCTGTGTACTTTGTTGTTGGAACGTTCTATTCGGCGTCCTAATTACCTTTAGAAAGCGCATTGATCTCCTTTCGATCAAGTATCCTGCTAGGTATCGAATCGATAAGCGAACGAATCGCTGGAGAAATCCTTCCTGCTCGAAGAGGCAACTTTTTCCAGGAACGAGGAATTCCTCTTTCATCTCGCTGCGCATTTATGGCGTTTCAGCCAGTTCGCGGTAAAGCTAGCGATTCGTCATTACGCTTCCGTAAAGAAAGAAAGGTGGCTCATATCGAGGCAATATTGCTTTTACTAAACGCAAAAACAATCGGGAAAATACGTAAATTACGCCATACTTTCCGTTTACGTCAATTTATTCGTGAAATTATTCTCGCGTCGCGTATTTCACCGATCAAACGTTGCATTACGAAATAATATATGTAACAGATGTTTTGTTTAATGAATATATCGTTTTAAAAATCCCGGATTAAACGAAACTTATTATTATGGGATACGTAATTTTATTTATCGCGATATCATTGAACGTGAAACAGATTTCGGTATATTATCAAATTACGTTTGGTAGAATCGTTAAAGTTTTGCAAACTCGAATCTGTGATTTCGAGGAATTGTTCGATGTGCGTGTAATATAATGTTTCAAAAATATTTGAAACGGAAGCAGAATTAAACATTATTTTTTTTTTATCGTCACTGTTCGTTTCGTCGCACCGTGACAGCTGACAAACGTATAGTTCGTACGAAATATGAAATCCATCATCAAAGAGTTAAAAATAATACGTTTTCCCCAGTACACGCTTTTTTATCGATATTTTTTTATAAATATTAATATTTCGTAATAATTCGATCAAAAAAGAAACACGAGCGAAGTATACGGCAAGACGACGAATTTCAGCCAGTCTTGCGCGAACGTTACGACGTTTTCGCTACTCCGTTTCAATTAACGGCATATTCGATGTGCGTTCGGCTGCGCGCGACCAATTAGATTTCAAGCGAAGGCTCTTCACCGTAGACGTCCAGGCAGCATCAATTGTCGCATAAATTTATTGGACGCTGATGGCCTCGCACCGTGCAATCGACTGACACCAATTTATGACACCACCGCGGTAACCGACCGACTGGCAAAACCGGAAACGGTATCGTTTCATCCCTGTAACGCTCTAACGCTTCCACTTATCTCTATTTTCATATTAAACGCGACACGCATCGAAATCGAACGCGAATTTCAGGTCCAATTTATTCGATCGATCAAAACGGGCACGTCTTTTGTTACGTGCCGGTTATCGGAGATTGTATATTCGTCTACTTGTACGGGAACTTGTATTATTATTACAATTAACATAGTGCAACGTCCTTTAAAACGCGCGACGATTAGATGAAAACCAGAAGAAGTTCTATCATCTTTTTTATAACAGAAACGAATATTTTCACGTTTTAAACTATCAATAGCTAGAAATTAATGCGATCTATACGAAGATAGCTTCTTTGTCGAATTAGCCTGAGTAATTCAGATTTCACGGATATCCTTGCAGACACAACGTATCCTTGTTACACAACGTATAGAACAACGCGTCACCAAACGTCTTTAAGACGTGCGTACGACGTCTGCACAGTGTCTGAGCTTGTTGCAACCAACACCTATGTACGTTCCACGAGTGTTCTACGCCCATATGCCTATCTGCTTGCATCTATTCCTACGCAAAGTTTCAAATCCCTTCTGTCGAACGAACGCACATCGCAAGATCCTTCGACGTAACAACCTTTAGACGTCCAGCAGTTTCAATTTCCATCAAGGCGTCGGATTTAGAGAAATTGCGTCTTGTACGGGCAACGATATCGTCGACAATTCTATTTCGGTTAATGGCCATCGATGACGAGGAGCAATTAAATTAGCGCGGTTTAGGAAATGCGCGCCAGTGTGTGTGTGAAATAGGGGATGACCGTGTGGGCGGTCGGGATCCGAGGGTGCGAGTATAAATTTGGGGTAGGCCTGGTAGTGGTAGCATGTTTCAAACACATCTGTGCCACACGGCCATGTCTCCTCTCGCCCTCCAACCCTCCTATGTTTCCTCTCTTCCTCGCTCTCTCTCTCTCTCCGGTTATTTCTCGTCTCTCTCCTCGCTATACAGGGTGTTTCAGAAATACGTGACCAGACTCGAGTATTTTATAGAATATTTTACTCGAAGAACGAAGCAAGGTGATACAAATATGCGAAAGTATTTGCACAGCTACCATGAAATGCGTAAAAATATTTCACGTCAGCTATAGAAAAGCATTTTGAAATTTCATTGCCACTATAATGAGACAAGACCGTCACGAGTGTGTTGCTATAATTCGATACCGATCTAGAGACGTATCTAAGCGTTACGAGATACTTACTGCAAACATATCTGACAAAAGATCAGTAAACGGCACGAGTAGCTGTTTTAAATATATTTATACCTATCTGCTTTCGGATAAACGTTGCGATAAACGTTAAAGGTGTAAGTTATTAATACAAGGGACAATTGATTGCTCAGGTACCTCAGCGATCCCTGCGTAATATATGTTTGCATTAAATATCTTATAGCTCGTACGTATATTTTCAGATTTCTTTTAAAATTTTACCCACGTAATCGTGATAACCTAGTCTCGTTGCAGTACCAATGAAATTCGAAACGTTTCGTTTGACATATTTTCGCGGCAAACGTTCAAATACCATCGCGAGCTACTCCGCACGCGATAAAACGTTCGTCTACGCGAATTCCATTTATTCGAACAAAATTTTAATCGCCGCTCGACTAAACGAACCCTTGCCGGCAAATCCACGTCACGAATACGTTTCACGATATATTTCAACGCTCGCGTTTGTCGAGTTGCTGTGGCCAACGTTTGGCCATCTGTTTCTGGAACGCCTTGTACATGTACTCTCCCCTCTTTCTTTCTCGCCTCGCGTTTCCCTTCCACCTTCGCAGTTCCACCCTCTCCATCTGTCTCCATCGTTTTACCTGTACCATCTAAAAAGCGCACAGTTTCTGCATTCGTCCTATTTTATCCGCTCGAACGCGCGTTACCTCCATCTTCGTCGGACGTTCGCGGTCGTGTTTTGCCCCCGTCACGAGGAGCCTCGTAGTGCCAAACCGAAATCGACCTGACGCTCACCGTAGCCGATTACAAATCTGACCAATTAGGCGCACACTGTGCCCGCCGGATCCGAATTGGCGGCCGTTTCGTATCGAAGGAGGCGCCATCAGCGACCGATCTCCCGGTGGGTCGGCTTTAATGACGCAGGTAACGTCATTAGACGACAGAGCGGATATTACGTGCACGCCTCGAGATCCCCACGAGGTTCGGAAAGAAGCTTCGACTTTCGCTCGTACGTTTTCGTCGTACGATCGACTCGTTAATCCCTTGCACTACTTTCACGAGTCTGACTCGTGATGAGAATTTTCAGCCAAAGCTGAATATCACTGATATCGTGGTCTAATTTCATGTCGAACGTGAATATCACGAGTCTCACTCGCGGTCCTAATCTCGGGCCAAGTACGAATGCGTTGCCTGGCGTCTTTTTTCTAAGCATCCGTGCTTAGAAGAAGGGACACTCTGTCGCCGCCGTTTCGGCTCCTTTCCCGACCATTCGGGCCTGTCGTTCTGGGCCAGGATTCTTCCGAGTTAAATGGTAGCGTTAACGGGATCGGTCGATGCGAATCACCACGTACGAGCTCCGTAAGAAGTTTAAGAGCGGGCGGAGATTCGAACGCGTAATTGGCGGTGCTTGCCGGACGGTACAGCGATGTTCGATCGACGATCCGAAATCGTGAGATTAGGAGATGAAGCGGGACGAGAGCGCGTACAAACGACGCGTAAGATACACGCTAACAAGGATCGTGAGATTTATTTCAAAAGAGAAACCATAGTACCCCGGAGAAACATTTATCACAGGATAAATTCGCAAATGGTGTATTCTTTCTCGAAACGTTACACCCTTACGACGACTTAACCTCGTAATAATTATAGTTGACGTGGAAAGCAACACGAGTATCCCGCATTGCAAAGACAGTGTGTAACGCGAGAATCGCGTAACAGAATTCCTTCGGTAGCGAGTCTACAACCATGAAGAAGGTTAGGAACCGTTGTTCGCAGCCGAATAAACGAGCTGCACGACTATTCAAGAATTCCATCTTGTTCTGTCAACGGCGATAAACTAATTTCCGAGACACCTAGACTTTTGTGTCTCTCGTTTCTCTACCCAATTCGCGCTCTCGAAGAATCTTCATTAAGCTTAACGAGGTATTTCACGATTAACCTTCTTGTTTCGAACAGGGAAAGTGTACTTCTACTTGGAATCGTTAATTACGCAGATATTAACATCTCAAGATCGAGGCTTCTTTTTGTGGGGCAAATCGAGTTTCGACGCGAACTTTGCCGATTCTCGGAAACTACACAGGGATAGATAATTGACAGGAGGTCATCCTACGCGCGAAGATACGTTGGAAACGAAGAATAAAGTTTCGTCGTTCCCGTTTCCGAGGAAATGGAATTTAACCACGTTAGTTAAGAATTAGCTCGGTACACGCGTAGCGCGCCTATTTTCAAATGCGATTTTCTGCGAAACGAAGCGTGTTACGAAAAAATTGCATTCCACATTTTCGATTTACTTTTACACGCGAAACGAGCATCCATCGTCGATTATCCACTCCTGTCGGGCTGCGAATCAAGCAAATTTACACGTGTACTTCGTAAAATTTTCAAACTCAATTTTCTCTAAAACCCACCTACGCGATAGCGTTATTCTCGAATGAATCGTGGACCACTCTGTATAGCCGTAGAAGAGAACAACAATTGCGAATAACGCTAATTGTAAGACAACAGAGTTACGGAGACAATAAAATAGTAAAACAAAGAGCCATTTATCTTAGCAACGAAGCTATTTATTCGCTTGTACGTAGGTACTTTATATCTTGATAATACGTTTGTTCGAACATAGTATACGGTATTGCGTGTCCATTATGTTAGGAAATGTAGACATTTTAACAAATCGCGATACCATGCATCGAAGCGTAATTAAAACATAATATGTGTAACGACCGCTGTACAAAATGTCACGCTGTAAAAACGTTAACCACGATATAAAACTAACCGTGATACAGTCAACTCGTAACTTTAAAAATTGTCATAGCCGAAGCCAGTAACATCCACGATCGAACGATAAGAATATTTATATCCGGGCACGCGATCCGTCACGCGTGTGTTAATACGTTGCAACAATCTCTTCGAGCAGTGGTTGACGCGTCGGCTGACACACGCGACGAACGGAAATAAAAATAAATACAAATTCTTATCGACGTAGTACGACATCACCGGTACCGGTTCGAAGGCGGTGAACGTCGAAAAACGTGTAGCGTTTCTGCGCGTGACAAAAATCCACCTTATATACAACTATATATATATCACTGTACCACTACAACTCCATCGAAATTCTTATCGCAGCGCGTTGCAACGCGATACAGCCGTCTAAAATGAAAAAATGGAATTAAAAAAAAAAAAAGTAACGAATACGTGGGTGCGTTTCACCGAAAAAAAGCGGACGTATCGCGTCGACCTGGATTCAATCGCACTGGCCCTACACACGGCCCTCTCCCTTCTCGACCATTTCAAAATGTCTTTTTTTTTTTTATCCATTTCGCTCGAATTAACCGCCGCTGTATTTCCTACGAAGCCAATCAGAGAAACAGAGAGATATATAAATATATACAGATAGAGGAGAAAAGGGGAGAAACGGTGGAAAAAAGGGGGCGAAGAGGGGGGCTGCGGAAAATTCGGATGCACACGGGCTGCCGGGCGACGATAATTTATTATTCGCTGTTGGGCCACCGGCCGCGATCCATACGGGGTGGCTCTGGGATACGTGCACACGCCGACGTTTCGACAGAGGAGAAAAAGAGACCGAGCGGAACGAAAGAGAGTCGGACGAAGAGTGGAAAGAGTGGAAGCGGATATGGGGGTGAGTGGGTTGGGTGGCAGTTGGGCGCTGTTGGTCGTAGCTGGACAGAGGCTGGGGGAGAGGTTAAAAAAGAGGAACAGAGACAAAGGGAAGGGGGCGAGGGAGGAGAAAAATGCCCAAAAAGAGGAACGAGAACGCGCGAGTCGGTGTTTTATTGCCGGCGGATTTGTCGTATTGACCGAGCGTGGGACGGGCTGAGAGGCGGAGAGAGAAAAGGGGTTGTAGAGGTGCAGGCAACGGGGTTGAAAGGCGGAATAGGGGGAGCGAAAGATCCAACAGGAATGGCACAAGTGACACTCGCCTACCGGTGGTCGATAAAATCCGCTGATTCCGGTCCGTATAAATGATTTCGCAAGAGATCGGAGACACACGATCAACGAACCGATTTCCAACCGCTTAACCGGTTCGCCAGTGACCCCTCGCCCCCTCGCCACTGATCAATACGCAACTTCGTTACCTGGCGTTTATTTCTCGCGACTCGTCCCGATCGCCGCCACGCGCCACGATTGAAACGGAAAATCATTTTTCCGCGATAGGTGCTACTAGCAATAGGTTGGGCGCACGTACGTGTATAGAGTTAGCGCGGGTCGTTCGGGAAACGCGGACAGGCGTGGCTGGTATTTCCGGTAGCCGGTGTTTGCCACCTGGACGAGGGTGGCTCCGTTTAATTGGCATTCGTGCTGCTCGATTAAAAGTGTTTCGTGGATGGGGAACGCGCGTTATCGTTTGGTAATTTGTAGTAAATCTTCAACAGGTATGCAGGAGGGGAACGGGGATGGAAGATCGATCGGCGATGAGGCACGTACGTTTGTTCTGTTGCAGCTATTTGGTTTTAAGTAATCGAGTTAGGCTTGTTTTCGTGTCACGTTTGCACAAATACGCGTTATATACGAGACGAGATATTTCAAGGAAGATTCTATGATTTAAAGTAGCAATCTTCGGGAGGAGAAGGATGTTTAGTGTGGGTGTAATAGCGTGTACTTGCCGGACGAAGATAAACACCGTATCGGCAACTTTTCAACAACGAAATTGATCGACGAAATGAAATATTTTTTGACCTAGCAATCGCGGTAGTTGCAATCTTTTCTCTGGCCGCGGCAAAAATTGCAAAACGACGTATCACAGGTTTATTGTTACTCGCGTTACGACCACATTCCGACGACCATGGGCGTTTAAAAACTTTCTGCGTCCCTGTCACTGTAACGCATAACATGACAAGCAACGTAGTTTGGTAAATAAAAACCAGATGCTTTCTTATATTCGTTTTAAATACGAACGTAGGCTTTCTCTATTAATACGGCTAAAATCCAATTCGTACATGAACCGCAGAAAATTTAACAAGACGACATCTCCGAGCGTAAATCGCCGATTTTAACGAAATTCATGCACGATGTAGTTCTCGGGAAACTGTTCGACGCGTATTTCTTTTCACGTGCTAATATTCACGTCGAATGGGCGTAAACGGTCGAGAAAATTAATAATGGAAACCATATTTCACGAAACGTCTCTGAGATTATTACCTAAAGCGGAACCTCTCTCCGAAGTAACGTTAGTTAGTATGAAAGAGGTGTCGATAGACGATCGCATGTTGAAGAAAGAACAGTCCAAGCAAGAAACTCGATCGACGCAGCTCCTTCTTACGAACCTACCTCGCACGGCTGCGTAAAATATATTTCCTCCGATACATCCAATACTTTCTCGCCCAAAAACCTCCAATTTTTCGTTCCACGCTCGACGGCGGAATTGCCCCGGAAACCGCCGACTATAGGAAGACGCGCGTTTAATTTTCGAAACAATGCTTATTATTTGTCGTGCAGCCGCCACAGGTGCGTGGGTGCTGAAATCGTCATTTGGCCGACACAAAAGCGGCCCCAAAGGTCAGCACGTTGAACGACGTATGAAAATTGACGAGGCATAACTAACGTCGGATAGGGGCGCGTCGTACGCGGCGCAAACCCTTTAGAATTTCAGACGTGCAGACGATCGCGAGGCGCGGGTGTTATAAAAATTACACGCATTTCCATCTGCCAGCGATACCATCAATCCACAAGTCTCAGGAATAAAAGCAGAGCGGAATGAGTCCCGCTGTGAATCGTCCGTTGATTCACGGTTCGCATCCCTCGGTTTTTCTACGACCTCGCTTTCTCTTTCTCTCGCATGCTTTCTCGTACTTCGCGCGCGCCTTTCCTGCTGTGCTTCTCTCGTTCCCCGGCTGCCCTGGACTTGCGCCGCTTTCGGCACTCGGAGAAACAGAGATTGAAATTGCGGATTAGAATCTACCTCCGACGAGAGAGACCGTGACAGGGACGAATTAAACAACCTTCGACCCCCGTGCAGGCGGAGAATAGTTGGTCCCGTGTTCCGCGTATCGGATGTTATCGTTGTTTCTCAACAGTAACTGATTTCACCAGCTAACGCTCGGTTTATCGTTGAGAACGATTAACCCTCGATCGGAAATGGATAACAAAATGCAAATCGTCGTGTGACGTGGCTTTCACAGGATACGCGGGTATCTTTGTACCCTTAAAAGGCATCGTAGATCGAATCGATAAATATCGATAGTGATCGAAGATAATCAGCCGAACCAAAAGTAATTTATAGCTGTGTATATCGCGAGAGCTTGCGTTAAGACGTTGTCAAAGAATCTTGAAATTATAGATCAGATTAAAAACTTGATGAGATTGCTTATGGTTGCGTGAAGATTTGGTTGAGATTCAATGCGAAGATTTGAACCCAAATACAGTGTCGTTTGAGAAGTAAGAAAATGGAGAGAGAAATAGTGCCTACCTACGTGAAAGATATTCCCTACGTATAAGCAATTTTTCCGGAAAAAGTTGAGTCGACGTTTTTTAGATCGACTTCTATGCTAAAGGCAGAAATATAACGCGATATGAACGTCGTACAGCCTGTTTTCTATCTAGTACGCGTGTTCAAAGAATAAACATGTTAGATCGCCCTATTCGACGTGACAAAATTTAATAAAAAAAAAATTGAATATCCATGTTTGAAGAATATGATTCGGTAAAAATATAAAATAAGGTAAAATCAAATATAGCGTAGTATAAAATAATATAACGTGATAATAGGATATAGGAGTAAGATATAAAATAATTTAATCGTGCGTGACGTCAGCAAACTAAAGACACTTTTCAATGATCGAACACTAGAATTTCTTGAATAACGCGAACGAATGAAACTTTGATTTTACGTGTATTATCCGGAAAGCTTCTCGCAGAGCGCAGAAATCGCGCGTTATTCTGATGACGTCGCAGGTGTTACTATCTTGCGAAAAGGGGGAGCAGAAACAGAATATCCGTCGATATGCAGACGCTTCCGCAGATAGTAATGGAGCTCCGACTCGTTAAAATCTCGTGATGAAATGGTATCACGGAAAATACATTTCTAATATCTGAGAAATATGTGTAGTCTGCCAGACGCGACTTCCTGAATATTCCTAAACGATCCTTTTGTCGGGACTTTACCGGTGCATACGTGAGCAAATACTTTTTACAGATATTTTTCGATTATTACTACCGTTGATAGAAATTCTGCACGCTACAATTTTAACGAGTTATCAGAGTTGTCAGTTGAAAATAGAGAGAACCGTATTCAAAATTATTTTATTCGAGGAAGAAAAGTATCAAAGAAATTGCTTCGACAGCTTCAAAGTAATTCCAGCTATATCGTAATTTAGCTACTTGAGAGGAGAAAACGTGTAATTATTTGATACGTTAAGACCTACGCGAAACTGATTAATTATCTAAGTTACGAAATTGTTCGTTTAAAGTAAGATACTATCTCTCACTATGGAATATACACATCGTTTTATCATTTTATCATTTTATTTCAAGGTAAACAAGGTGTATTAAAATGACAGATACTTTGGGGAAAAAGCCACCGTACACGTGCGAAAAGGTGAACGGAGATAGTTGAACGATCGATGAATACTTCGATCTTCTCAAACTTCGTAGGAACGCAGAAATTTGTAGGAATTGTAAGGAAGAAAAAATAATCCTGAAGAAATACTAAACAACTTTTGGGGATTTATTTTCAATGCCACGGTATTGAAAAGCGAAATGCAATGATACAAATTGACGTAAAAAGCTACAAATGAGACGTTGCACCGATGCAACTTCTGAGCTTGACAAGTTAAATTACAAAATATATCGTGTCCAAGACATCGATGCGAGTGAAAAACTCGAAACTGTACAGCAACGACGATATCGTCGTCTCTACGAGGATTATCGTCTACAAAGAGCTGGATTCGAAGTTGCGCTAATTAGACCAGTTGTTCGAACGTTTGCGAGTACGCGTTGGCAACAAACGGCGGCGTGGCGGAATGTCGTTACGGTCCACGATAACACAGTTCGACTCATTTAAAACAGAGGCCTAACATACGGTGGATCGCACGACGATTGCTTCGATACGCGTGATCAAAGCGGGCCATGTTTATCGGTTAAATCAGCCCTGATGCGCGAAAGCCAATCTGGCAATGAACGTCTTTGCTGAAATTAATCTTCGATCGCTCGGATTGACTAACATTCGCCCTCTTGCCCCGGAAGAATGATTGCGCATCGTATAAATGAATAACGGGCAAGACTTGCGAAAACTTCAACGATACAGCTGAGTAATCGCTCGGCCGGTAAAGGGATAATTAAAAATAATTACCGTTCTAACGTTCTCCTGCAGCGACAATCAATTAAATAGGTCGCATTTTACGCGTTACATGCAAGTACCTCGTTTTCCTTTTTAGTCCTATCCACCTACTCTCTGCTTTATTCTACCTGACGCCATTGTGCCTGGATAATTGGGAAATTTGACGACGAAATATCCAAGATTTGAGTCGAATAGCAATTACTTGCAAATAATAGCCTTGATTATTTTATTATTTTGCAGATAAAGTGCACCGGCTGGAAAGGGTATTTTAAGATACTCGTATTTTTCAGTTAAGCGTTTCTTTTATTAGATTTCTCACGGCGTCAAGTTTTTGTTGTTTTATAAAGATATCATTCGATAATACGTCGTTTAATATACTCGGACCTTGTTAATTAGTACGATGACTAGATGATAGATAGGATAAATACGATGGTGTGCAAATACTTTTCATGAAAAGTTCAAAGGTCGAAGTTGTTTGTTCGTTCAAAGGCATTTCCCAGGTTTCTCGCGGTTCCGCTTGAAGCTTGAAATACAATATCATTTACAAACTCAATAATTAACAAATTTGCTCGAATCTTTAACGAGGTTACGGTCACAGCGAATTAAACGCAACGACGATTACAACGAATTAAGCACGCCTTTGAATCGATGTTTGGACTGTTTTTATTTTGCGACAATTTTAACTCGAAACGACAATAACGAGAGAAAGATGGAATTAAAGACTAAACGGTAACATAAAACACCGTTGCCACCGATGTTCCACTAATTTCCCATGCTACTCGATATCGTTGACACGATTTAAACAAGCAGCCGGGTTCGGTGAATTCGAACGATTCGCGAATCTCTCGTAAGTAACTTGAGAGGATGACCGAAACGTGTCAAAGTAGCGGAATGTCGCTCATTCGTGCCGTTCACCCGAGAATACAAGACGAAAATAGAAACCGCGAAAGGAATAAACGCGGAAAGCAAAGAGAAAGTGAAAGAGAGTGAGAGAGAGAGAGATTAGAAAGGGAGAAACTCTTAACTCGGTCCCAAGTTCGACTCGAAAGGCTAGAGTTTCCGTCCTCCAGCGGCCATCGCTCTTTAAACGAGAGGCAGAAAGATCTCCGTTCAGCCACCCGTTTCTCGGATACGTACAACCATTCTCGTACACAGCGAAAGGAAAGCACGAGTCTCGGCTGTTCCATATACATGCATTGCGAGTAAGTACGTGACGTTTTATGACCTAACGCGGCCACTGTGCAACGCTGATTCGATTTTCCATTGCGCAACACACATTGTGCTCGTGGAACACACGTTGCGCGTTACCTTATGCGTGCGATGATGTACGTTAAGCAGAAGTTGCTTTTAAACGTTATCGACTAGACAATAAGCTTGTTAAATATGAGACGGGTGAAATAGAATTCGTTTGGTCCGAGGATGGAAATGTCGGTTGAATTGTTTAAGACGAACCTACATTTTCGGATATGACGACGCTAGGATTTTAAATCGGTACTACGGTTTCTATAAAAGACTCGTTTCGTGGGCTTGGCAGGGATAGATTTTCAATTATTTTGATCGCCAGGAAATATCGTAAAGAGCGCAAGATGTTGCTCGTTGAACATTTGAAATCAAAACCCTAAATATTTTTGAAGCAAAAAAAAAAAAAAAAAAAAGAAAGATACCAATATACTTGTAGGGAACGAAAAAATACGTTAATTTCATAATAAGTACGATGAATTTTTTTCGAAGTTTCCAAGTACGAAAATTCTAAAAACCTAGTAGAAATCGCGTCGTCGCTGCCGGGGAATTATTTAAAAAATCGTTAGCTTTACGATTCTCGGAAAACAATCAACCAATCAAACAGCTTTTTCTCAATATCAATCTGTCCTATATAAGGTTGCGAATTGTCCGGGAGACCTTCGCGTTTCACCGTACGCACGATGTAAACAAATTTCAGGTTGCCATCACCGGTTCCAGCAAATGCTGCTCGTCGGCACGAATTGGAACCAATTTCAGCACTGAATACGCGTCACAATTTGGATCGTACGGTGCGACCGTTTAAAATGTCTCCTGTACGTATATAGAATGTATACATATACATATATATACAAACACACACACCCACACACACACACACAATACAATATATAATACAATATAACACGCGGAGCCATTTCGTTGTGTGTCGAAGCGAGGCAAAATACGCTCCGTCGGCTCTCTTCGTGAAAAGAATTCACTTTGCATTTTTACAGTTTCGCCAGAGAAGAAGAAATCGACGCGAGATTACTCTTCGAAGGGATATATCCTTCGATGGCGGTTGCAGCCTTTTTTTCATTCGCTCTATCCGACTTCCCAAGGCTTCGTCCTCCTCTCTCTCTCTGTCATTTAAGGCACTCGTCTCTTCAACGATTCAAATTTTAATTCAATTACGAGGACGACGACAGCGACGCGTCTCCGCCGTGTCTGCCCACCTTCTTTTTCTCTGCCCGTTACTTTTTCTTCCCCGATTTCTCTCCACCGACGACCCCTCTTTCCCTTTTTTTTTTCTTTTTCCCCACCACCTGCCCCGCCAAATCTGAATTTAATTATGACCCTTCACGTAACCGCCTTGCTCCTCCGCCCCTCGAACCATGATTCGTGGCCTATCTCGCTCTCGCATCTGCCGCCTTCGGCACGTTAAGACGCGCCTTTCTTCTCTCTTCCCTCTTTCTTTCGCTTTACCTCGTTCCACGACTCTCTTTATCCGTCAGCTAGCTAGATGATGGTGGACGACGGCGAAGCGCCAAGGGTGGAACGCCTTAAATTTTAAAGGGCGTTTAACCCGCCTATTGCTCGTCGATTTTTCCCTCTTTTTAATCCCGTTAAGACGTTGATCGGTCGAACGTTCTATGAACGTATTTCGCGGTTATAATCGTGTTCTGTAAATCGATTACGAATCTTTATGAAACTTTTATACTTTCACGAGTGCAAGTAAAGCGTTACCAAGATAGTAACGAAGAGATGCAAGTTAAATGGAGATTCGTTTCACCCGTTAAAAATTCCAACGACTAGTTTGTATATTCTGGTACGCGCTGTGTTCCGCGTATTCTTATGCGCTGTATGCGCTTTGAAATTTTCCAAGATTTTGTAAGGATATAGATTAGCGTAAAAATCCGTCGACTGTCCGGCGCGTTGTTCGTTCAGTTGTCGTTAAAGACGAACTCCTATTTGCGAGGAAATTGAATCTGCAACTTCCGTGGATATACCTCATGAAGTATTCAACAGACGTACAATTATTAACAATTATTCATCGATAAGGAAAATGATAATAAACTATCTTTGTAATGCTAACGAATGCAAATAGGAACAAAAATCTTCGTCTATTCAGAACTCGACGTGATCGAAATTTAAGTGCACCTAAGTACGCCTAACTTTGCGTTAAGATTTTCCATCTTGGCCTTGCAAATTCATTTCTCCGTGTAGAATCCTACGATGCGCAATACAGATACTATCGGGCAAAAATAAATCGTCCGAGAGACGTGAAAATCAGTCTCGCAAGAAATGAATTCAAGCGGAAGAAACAAGAGAAATTACCTTAACGAAGGACAAAATCCGAGACCGTAAAATAACCGAACAACGAATGTATATCAATTCCTTTGCTATTTCTCTTTATACGCTTTGAACGTACACGCTATAAACTTCACGTTTGCTCGCGATAGCAGCAAAAGTATACAACTCGTAACAAAGAATTACATTCGGAGCATCGTAGTACGAAGAATACCGCTAAGAACTCGACAGAAACGTAGAGAATAACAAGTAGACGATAATCAGGCAGTTCTTTCCGTTAATGCCATTACGGTCGAAGACGGTTTTATTTTCCTGTAATTGGCGTTGCGATGTTCGTGCAATTTGAATCGTTTCGATCGTCGCGAGTTTGGTTAGCCAGCGATGCAACCAACGGTTGTAGCATACACACGACCATTGATCGTCGAATAAATATTCTTATACAGAAATAATGACGGGGTACATTATGAAAAGATGTAATAACGTATTCAGAATTGGTCGTCTACTCGGCTTCGATCTTCATTAATTCTCTTTTTCCATTGGCCGCTCCTCCTTCCTTTCGCTATCTTATTCCCCGTCTCGATTATCCTTTAGAAAACATTCGCATCGACGAGCCTTTCTTCCGATCGATTCGTTCTCTACTCCTCTGCCCATCCTCGGCCATAGCCGCCTTCGTTTCTTTTTCGCATTTATTCGAGCTTCCGGTATTCTCATTACTTCGCCATTGATTCCGTTCGAGGTGGTGCGGATAGTAACGGCAATTAAGCTAATGCCAATTAAACAAACCGACAATCGTTAATTGATGGTTTATGTCCCCGTCAAATCTATTCAAATCGATTCCTACAAGTTTTGCGATATCGCGGTGGTGATTGGTCGACGTTGGATTATGCGTTATGCGGCGCTTACGATTCTCGTTAGTTTCCATTAGCTTCGATACCCTATAGATACCATTCGATACGAATTAGAATTCTTACTTTGCATTACGGATAGTTGATCGAACTCTAGAACAAGGATCGCCCTATAAAGCTCAAGACACTTTAGATTAGACAAACGTTTGATGCGAGATTATACGCATACGAGGATTGAGCCGTAGAACGAGCTTCTTCGAGATGTTCTCAACGATCTGCGAATTCTGTTTCTCGCTGTGTCTCTTATCGATACTGGCGCGTTCTCATGCAGGTGATGTTGTATCTTGTAACTGGTATGTTTCAGGGAACGTTGTTTCAATAATAGAAGAAGAAACAGACCTGCCTCCTATGCATTTCATCTTCTTCAATCACTTTCTGAAGACTCGTCGTTTATCGATAGACGGTGGCAAAGCACGAAATGGCAATGGGCAACGATAATAGGCTCGATCAATCCGACGGTACTATGAAAATCTGCGGAAGTAGAATCCATCCCGGCAGCGGTACTCCGGCATTTGACACAGCGGTGCAGCCGTATTCTAATTAAACGGCACAACAAGCCTGATCTCGGGATGGAATCCCAAGATCGGCATCGATTACCCAGCCAATTTGCGACCAACCACTCTCTCTCACCCTCTCGTGGCAGCCACCTTCTCTCTGCTCTCGGTCTTTGGTTCTTCGAATCCGTTTCCAGCAGTTTGCTCCGCGGATATGCCATGAACTTACAAAATACGCGTCAAAGGCCTCGCGCAAGTTAATTCCGAAACTCGTCACAGTTTTTGCTTGTACATGTACGTCGACGTATGTATCGTGGCTGGAAGACGAGTGTTTACGAAACGTTTCGTAAAGGGACGTGTAATATGATTAATAGCCTGATCAATAGCGTGTCGGTTCGTGCGCGTCTACAAATGAAACGAATCGACTTTCTCTCGTCGTTCACTTCGTTTCTGCGCTTTGCTGCACGCGCTGCGATAGGTTTCGCGCTAATACGTTAAGGCGACTTGTCACTTGACGCTTAAACGCCAGATTGTAAAACGCTACTAGCTATCGCGATAGCTAGAATTATTCGCGTGCTAATAAGCGTAACTTATAACCTAGTACCGAAAATCTAAATATTAAAAACGCAATGAAATTCCCAATAGATAAAATAGCGTTAGTTTCGGAGCGACGATTAGGTACGAGTTTATTATTTGTATTGATAAACATGACGGAAAAGGAAGATATCGAGTACATACGAATCTACGATCAGGAAAAATTACAGATGGATTTCATACTTAACGTGGACAATTATTTCGCGATACTAATTAATACAAATTAATCGCCGATCAAAATACGTAACACGATGCAAACGTATCATCGGTTCTCGTCGAAGAAATTTGCAACTGGAAAAGGGAGAGTCTCGACGAAAGGCTTCGCTTTCGCGCGCGCCTTCAGTAGATTAGCTCGTACATAGTCAGCCATGACGCTACGATCATTCGAGAAGTCTGCGGGTAACTTCTAAAATCTTTAATAGCTACAACTTTTGGATAAATTTCAACATTGAAGTATCCCAAGAATGCCGCTAGAACGGCTTCGCTAGAAAATATCAAAATTATCGGAACAGATAAATATCAAAATGAGTACTCGGATACTCGATTAGCCACGTCACGATTAAACGAACAATTAAATGAATTTACAAATGAACGAAAACGTAGTTATACGGTGTAAAGTTCGCAAATTGAAATTTTCAATGTAAGTGCAAACGTGTTAAATTACATTAGCGTCAAACTCGCAACGCCGTGCGTACACGCGTTAAACTACGTATAGCACGGTGAAACACGTCGATGTTGGTCCGATGCAATTCACAGGAATTAAGAAGTTAAGTGGTCGCCAAGCCTTAAAACGGTCGTCGGTGAAAATTTCAGCCATGTTCCTCCGTCGTTGCCTTAATAGTTCATTTGTCGTCGCACAAGCGTGGAACAGCGGCGTGTTACCAGGGGGTAGCGAGGGAAAAGCCAACGAATAAAAGAAGGCGAGGAGGCTGGTGGAGAAGAGGGAACGGGTGGCAAGGGAGACAGAGGCTCGGAACCACTGTTTATGTCAATTTCGTACCTACGGCGCATCACAAAGGAAATAAAAGGGAACAATTGCAACGTCGCCAAGTGCAATTTGCGCCTAGATATTATAAAAAGGTAGAGAGGGTTGTGGAGGAGGGAGGGCGGGGAAGAAACGGCGAAAGCGAGAGGACAGACAGAAAAGAGGACTAATGGGGAGGGACAAAATGGTCGGAAGAATGCGGAGGAAAGAGGTAACTAGTACAAAACAAACGACGTACCATTCTACACCGGCTGCATTGATATATTACGGTGTGGAGGTAGGGCTTGCGGAGCGTGTGTGCTCCGTCGCGGCCGCTTTCGCTGCGCTTTTAGAATTCGATTATTGGACTGCCGGTAAATCAAGCATGGAAATAAACTTAAATTACGAGCGTTTTTTTCTGCGCTCGGAGAAACACGGATTTCTTTTCTAAAGCGCGGCCAAGGGCTGCCAGTACGCGTATTAAAGAGATAAATTCAGCGTAACGAACGTATTACGTTCGAGAGCTTTTTGTTCCATGGTAAACTCGGAACAAGAAATCGGTTGAAAAAACGATCGTTTAAAGGATTGTGCGTTTACGATAACGTTTTTGATACGCGATTTTCTCGCGCGATAGGTAACGAATCGATAATTACCTTACGTTAATGTCAGTCCGCAATACGTTAATACGATATCCGCTATAAAATTTCCGGACGATAATATCGATGTAATCGTGTTCGAGTCGGATCGGGAACCACTTTAAGAACGAATTGAATCGATCAAGCAGGACAATCTGTTTTGAAAGAGTGCGGCAACTTGTAATAGAAGTTTCTTCCGAGAAAAGATGCTCGTTATTTACCTAACTAGGTCAACGCTATGAAGTGCGACTACTTACAGTTTTATTGCGAAAAGATAATTCGAAGATGCGGAAATGCTTCCCTCCAAGCTATTCCAAGAAATAACGGCAATTATAGAACTCGTCAATTTTTCAAGAAATTGTCTCGTTAAAATTCTGCCCCAATTAGAGAACCGGTATTCACGCACAGTTACAGGGCACGAAATTCTTCGCTCAATCTTTAATCTTAATATCGTACGCGGCTCTTAATGGCACTTAATTTTCTAACTACTTCTACGTATCGTTAGTACCTATGAGATCCTTGGCCGTGAATTACCTATCGATCGAATGTGATTTTATACTTTATTGTTACTTGATACCTCCGCGTATTTTTGTGATACTTTCGTAAACGAAAGTGGTAAACCTAACTTCACTTTTTATAAATTTCCAGGTTTACTATCCGGATATATGTATAATTAGTATTCAACTTTTCAAATACCAAAATAATTAACCGTTTCTTTATCATAAACAATCGTACACAAATTTCAAAAGGTCCATTTCTATGAGCAGATACTTGGATCGTCTTCGTTCTTCTCGTTCGATCAATACGATTTTCAAGCGCTTCGATTAAAAATCGCAAAAACTTCGAAGAATGCTTTCCATGTACAAATTACAACAATTTGTGCAAAGGGTGTGAACCTTTACGGCATAGAAATAGATTTTACCCGCGGTAACATGTAATATACCCAAATTTCAGTAATATGGTGAACGTGTTATATAAACAGATAATCGTTTCTACTTATGTTACACAATATTCCGCGCAACAGGATCGAAAGTGAAGCGATTATTAAAATTCCAACTACCAACGCATTTATAACTACCAACGTTCGTTCATAAAATAGAAAACAGATCATCTTTCGTCTATCTTTTACATCGACTTTCGCGATAAAAACCGGTAAAGAAATATTAATACAATCATCGTTTAAGTAACATCAATCGGAATAAAACGAACGTAGTAGAGATTTCGAAAAAAATAACGGAAGCCCCAAATCCCATTTTGTACGAACCTTGCAAACCCAACATCCTCCGTTCCATATACGGGGGTCAAACGTACGTATACGCAGAGGAGCGCGCGCCGCAGAACTACCCGAAGCCGCGTAACCAGAGCCAACGTTTTGAAGGGCCGAAAATGCATCCGATATTTCGGTGTAGGCACTCTGTTAAGGTGAAAACACGCGCGCATCACTGACCGGGAACAACAGAGGAACGTTCGCGTATCCGGTGCCCGAGGTATTCACCTAGAAAGCACGCATTCCCGCGGTGCCCCTTTCCCTGGTCCCTTAATTCGCTTCTCTGCGAAGAACGTGACCCGGCGACAAATTCGAATTCGTGCAAATCATTCTGGCTGGCTCTTTACGAGTTACCTTACGTACTGCTGCTAGTACGGTTACTGTTGCGGCCGAAAACCATAGAGAAAGGGTGAAAGCGAGAAAGAGACGGATAAAGGGTAATAAAGAGAAATAGACAGAAGGAGACAGAGATACAAGCGACTAATGTGACAGATAGAGAAAAAGAGCGTCAAGACAACAGCCTTAATAGCCGGTACAATGGGCGGATCTTCGAGTCTTTTACGTCGCACTTGACGAAACAATAGTCGAACGAGTAGAGCGCGGGCGATAGACCGGCGCTGCTGGAGGGTGTCGAGGGTGTCGAGGATGCCGAAGAGGGGCTGCTACCACCGGTAGACGACTCGGAATCCGTAGCCCCGGGTCGGGTTTTAACGACGTGCTCGGACACAGTCGTTGCGTCCCTCTGCCTCCGATGCGCGCGCTCTCTTCCACGGTAACCCTGTCCTCTCTCTCTCTCTCTCTCTCTCTCTCTCTCTCTCTCTCTCTCTCTCTCTCTCTCTCTCTCTCTGTGCACCTCTTTCTCTCCTCCTTCCGCCCATTTCACTACCACGTTTACCCTCTCTCCTCGTTCATTCTACTTGGCCTAGCTCCATCCGTCTCTCGCGCTCCAGCCATCGCTTCGTTTCGTTTTCGTGCATGCTGCAACCCCGGGACGCGCCAAGCTCTGCCTTCCTTCGTTCTCTGCACGTACGCATACACACATGCTGACACGCTCTCCTGTTTCTCTCCTTCCTCCCTTCCTTCTCTCTTCCTCTCTGTTTCTTTGTCTTCGTTCCTGTTGCTCCTTTGCCCCTGTCGAGTGCTTCCACTCTCTTCCTTCGTTCTCACTCTCCGCTCTCAGGCTATTCGCGTCTCTTTCCCTCTGCACTCCGTGCTACCTCCGTTCCACCCTCGGCTCTCTCTGCTCTTTCTCATCGCCAATCTCGCTCGCCAACCTCAAACCCCCCGTTCCTCTCTTGCGCCACTTTCTCCCCCGTCTCCTGCTCCTTTCGTCCCTGTCTAACCACGACAACAGTTACCTCGGCTCCGTATGTCTCCGTCGTTCCTTTCATACGGCTCAAGCTTGCCTGCAAGCTCCCTCGTCGCTTAACGTCAAAACTTTCGTGTCCCTCGTCGCCGCCCCGTTCTCTCAGCCAATGAACACATCCTTCCGCCTGTACACTGGGTGTCCAGCCTTATTACCAGCGATTCCATCCTTCGCGAAAACAACCTGTCCCGCTCGTTCCTCTTTCCCCTGTTTCTTCCACGGTGATCGGTTCGAAGACGCACACGCAGGGATCGTCAAGGGTTAAGTTTCGAGACTTTGAAGGCAACGCTTCGAAGGTGTAACGAAGCGAGGAAAATTCAGAAGCTGTTGTTATTTTATTCTTAAGATTGTTTAACATCTTACATTTGTTTCTGACATCGGGCGCAACAAGTACACGTACGTAGATGTATCTATCTTTGAACTTTAGAGGTTTGAACTTTTCGTAGGAAATGAATGTTAATAATTGCGCAACCTATGATAACGTTTAAGATACGAGAATTATTAATAATAATTATAATTATAGACTGCGAATGTTTAGTATTGATTATTACATTTAATATTCGGCGGAGTTTCCATAGTTTGCACATCTAACGATTCGTTTCTTAAAAAAACAGTATTATCAGAATAGTCGAAATGATTTATTCGCGATGAAATTTTTCCACAATTTCTAGATTTGCGACAGCGTATGTTGGAAAAATTAAATGATCTGCTTTTTTAAATATGTGGATAATGCTTGTTTTTCTCTTTGTCTTAGGGTATCTGGTCACGTAGATCTACCATTTTGATTCTTCTAATAGAAATTTTATACTTTTTAGTCGTCGCTGGCTTTGATATTAACGAATCGTTCTGATCTATTATAATGTATCAAATATACGTTATACCGTGTCCGTATTAGAAAAGGTTCAAGCCCAAGTAATTTGTCTTTATTAAGCTTAACTCTATTTTCAAAGGAGTTTCTGATTTATGACGCGGCTAATAAGTTGGGAAGGTTGCTCGATTTTGAGCGGTCACGGGCTGAATGTTTTCTCTTTCCTCTAATGGATAGTTTGGAATTTCTAAAACAAGCGTCTGAAAGATTTTTTGGGCGATATTCATAAAATAAGTCTAATAGATCGAAATCAGAAAATTGAAGACCTTGCCACGCTATTTTACCTCGAGTAGTTCTTTATACATCACACGTTTTTCTGGTGACCGTATCTTCCAATTTTCTAGCTCGAACAACTCAAATACCATTACAATAAAGATTGTTTGCTGATTACAAGGAACGCTTTTTGCTTTAAGTCAATTTGCAGACTGCCATTTTCTCGCACCGCGATAAAATACGCCAAAAAAGTAGAAAAAGCAATGCTTTTAGCGTTGCTTCTACTTCTCTTCCCGAGTACAACGCGCTCGGATGAATAAAATATTTTCCTCCGTTTTACAATAATTTGGAAAGAAAATCGCAATTATGTTCGACTACTTTTCTGCAAAACATTTACGAGAAACGCATAATTTTCAGCGCGCTAAACCGAACAGCCCCTTAACCCGATTACTGGATTGTTCCTGAGTTGGAAAATTCTTCAAATACCGCATTAAACCCTTGATAAAGGCGATTTAATTAGACCGAATTTAATGTTCGTCAGTGCAAACAACATACCTTGTATTTTTGCTATCATCTGTCCATTTATTAAAAAACGAAGCGGCCCTCGTCTAATTAAATTACAAAGTCTAAAATATATCCTAACAAAATAGAATGTAAATTCGTTCGCCAAGTCGGCTCGTCGTTCTCAGTCAAGGATCGAGGATCGTTCGAGCCTAGTAAACCAGAAAATTTCGTTCGCTGGAATTTACATCGCGAGCTGGATCGTTGCCTCCGGTATAGAAATTTCGCTACTGCGTATGCATAAACAACGAAGCCCTAGAACTTTGTAAAAACTGTATGAATATGATATAGCCGGCATCCTCTGTTCCGAGGAAGAAACTGCAGCCATCCAGTTTCTTACAACTTCCAGGGGCTCGTTTCAGAAAGCACCGAGAAACCCGGAGAAAGACAGAGAACAGAGAGAGAGAGAGAGAGAGAGAGAATGAGAGAGGGAGGGGAGAGGAGGGAATGAAAACCAAACCGAGGCCGAGTGCATTTTAATAAAGTCGTTAAAACTCGGACGCTGGAATCTCTGGCAAATAACTGCGTAAAAATTGAAGAATCGAAGCGCTACGTATTTTCCCCTCTTGTATCTTCTTACTTATTTCTTCCATTGTTTTCTCTTTCTACGGCATTTTCTTCCTTTTGTTTCTTGCTTTGTAAGCAGAGAGACAACGCGCGCCGCGAGAAGAAAGCTCGATATGGAAAACGACGGGACTTGTTTGAGTAAGGATAAAAAATGTAGAGGAACCAGGAAGATGAGAGAGAGAGAGAGAGAGAGAGAGAGAGAGAGAGAGAGAAGAGGAGAGGAAGATGGACGAACACGAGGAGGAACTCTAAAAGAATAAATTATACATTCCGAGGTAGCTCGGTGCAGCTTGGACGAGACACTGCGTGCACGTAAGTAGCAAAGTTCCTCAAAGATGCAACGACTGCAAAATGTTCACCCTTTTTTTTTCTCATACGCGCTGATACTCGCACGACGCTCTCCATCTTCGCCAACCACCCTTTACGACGCGTCGGCAGCTCGTTCGAGAAATCTCGACATGACGACCGGTAACGAGAAAGACGCCGGGACGCGATATACGCGTCATAAAGCGCGATAAATTTTCAGCAAACTGTTACAAAGGAATCGTCGGCGAAGGGGGAACGAGCGTGCTCGTCGAACGCTCAAAGAAACAAGCACTGGATTTCACGATGGGGCGCTAAGCTCCGATACAAACGCGTGTCTTCAGTTTCGCTCGAATTGCCTTTGTTGTTGGCTCTTACGTTAGATTAGCCGGGGACAAATAAATCGAATGTACTGGAAGACAAACATCGAGCTCGAAGGAAAAGTAGCATCGGTGTATTTTTTCCTTCTTCGAGTCAGACGAGATACGTAAAATCCGTATTTATCTCGAGCATCTCGCTATGAATTTTTGCACGCCTTTACGACTGCGTACGTAGGTTTTAAAGTTGGAGAATGTGCAGACCTTCTTTCCGCCAAAATTTAACTTTATCCGCAGAGTCTTCTGAAATTAGTTGGGTAAGTACGTATACTCGTATAATCATTAACTTCTCTAAAGCACGTAATATGCAGCTACAGAAAACTTTGTTGCATTAAGCGATCGAATATTTCCGTAAGTCGCTGAACGTCCGAGATTTCCTATATACGCGCTACTGAAACATACGCAAGCATCGCGATAGATCACGATCGTTCGACAGTTTTGTAACGATAATCTGCGATTTGTTCCTTACTGTGCGTAAGGGTTGACTCTAATACGTTTTCTTTGGTGTCATTTTACAAAGTATTTTACTAAATCAACGGAACGCATGGATTCCGTGATGTAGCCCTGCCGGAACGCGTAAAAATATCTTTTTAAGCATTCGTTACATTTAAATTGCGATACGTTGCACGAGATCGTATTAAAATTCTTTTGGAAATATTGTGAAAATGTTTCGGGAACGAAAATTAGAGATTTATACATATTCCTCCTCTTTTTCCTTTTTCTAAAATATTCTCTTCCTTAAAATATCGAATGTTTCAATTTAATCGAGATACTTTGCGGCAATTACTAAATTCCAGAATCGAATGCTTAAAAGTAGCAAGAGCATCCAAACAATATCGTACGGACACGCCGTTCGCTTCGCTTATGAAATTTTTCTCGAAAGGTCTGTAACTTTTGCACGGTAACGCAATTTCCACTATTTTATTCTGACGTTGCGCGTAGAAACTGGCAGACGCGCATAATAAAATAAAGAAGCTGAAACTCGGATACGAGGAAATTCGCGTACATTTCGAAAACACGAGCGACTAAATTGCAATGCCAAATTGACAAAAATATTCCGTTTCGCCATTCGAGGAATTCTATGAACGTCAGGCGCGTAAAACGAAGAGACAAAAAAAAAAAAAAAGCAAAAGAGAAGAAACTAATCAAGCGATTTATAATTCTACGAAGCTGTTATCGCAAAACGAGAGAACATTTTGAGTCGTCGTCGTCGCATCGTACGATCGTTACGCAATATCCGGCTTTTGCTTTATTCTTCCTGGCTCTTCACGGCATCTACATATTTCAACACAATGAACGATCATTGGTGCTCGCAAATCGCGCGTGCGGTTCGGAAGGGATTATATGCGGCAAGGATGCTGAAACTTTAATCTCTATCCTATGCGAAATCATGAATTATTCGCTGGCCCGTTTAAATTATACGCGAGGCTCTTAATAGTTTAAACGCGCTGACGATTCATCAATACTCTATAGCAAACGGTATCGTAAGCATCGCGCTGCAACTTTGTTTGATACGTTTAACGACGAATCGGGCAAAATCGAAATTGGATGATATTCGAAATGCAACCTGGAAAAATTCGTGTACGTATCTGTGTATTTAGACGCGTAAGTTCATATAGTACGACTTTCACGTTATTGGAATTCGTGGACTAAACATCCCGGGTCATTGGAATCCGTGCACTGGAACTCCAAGATCGTTGGAACCCATATACCAGTACTACCGCGACGTCGCTGAAACTCATACACCAGGTCTCCGAAATCGCTGAAACCAGGATCGCAAGACACCAAGATTAATGAAACGCGTATTCTGCTACATCAATGTCGTTGAATCCCAATATCCAAACCAGCAGATTGTTGAACTCGCACACACCGTTCCTCTATGATCAATGAAACTCGTATATTAGGTCTCTTGGCTCCTTTGAACCCATAAACTAGGCGCCTAGCAACGTTGGAACTCGCGCGCTACGCCTCCGAGATTGTTAGAATCTACGTTCTAGGTTTCTAAGGTCATTGGAATCGATACGCAGGTCCTCTAAAGTCGTTCGAACCCACATACTAGACCTTTGGGATCGTCGAAATCTATAGGTTCGGACCTGGAGGCCGTTGAGACCGATACACTAGGAACTTACTGAAACCTAGCCAATAGACCGGGTACGTATAGCTTCACGGTCACGGTGTATTGGTTTCAAAGTCTCCGGGTTTTAGCGTGCAGGCTCCAAGGACGTCAGGATCCGAGTGTATGGATTCGAACGACGTCGTGGCAGTGCTGGATCTCAAAGTCCTGGCGTATGGGTTTCGACGACTTACGAAGTCCGATTTATTGCTTTCGATGATCTCGGAGATCCGAAATGCAGATTCCTACGACCTCGAACGACTAACACGCGAGTTCCAATGATCCGAGAAGTCGAGCCTATGCGTTCGAATATCCAGGTAATTGTGTATGAGTACTATGATGCTTAGTGTCTCTGATTGTTATTAGTTCCGGCGATTTTTCGTTCACAACGTCTTTCGATCGGGGATACCTATACGTAACGTAAAAATATCAACGATGACAGGGATAATAGCGTATTAAACGAGTAGATATTGGGATCTCGGCGTATCGGTGTCGACAATTTGAGGCCACTAGCCTGTGCATTCTAAATATTTCCGAGCTACTATATTTTTACTTTTTGCTGCAATTTTATTTGTAAGATGCTAAATTGAGTTTCCTAATTTGCCAAAATTTAACGCATACGTGAGCAGTCTAACCGAACGTACGACTCAATGTAATACGTATGTGTGACGACATTGATCTAGTGCCAAGACATTTAGCGCCGACTGTGCGATCGAAAAATTAAAACGAAGACGACGACAGACTCTTACGAAGAATCGATAGGAGCAAACTTGTTCGTTCTCGATAGACTGGCTGCACCGTTAAAAAGCTTACACGTAGTTTTCCATTAGGAAGCTGCTCCGAACGCAATTTTTGTTGCGCGTTAAAATTCAATAGCGAATCCGTGGTCGTGTATAATAGACGAGCGAAGATGCGGCCAGTGAAGTAAAATTAAAAACTCTACATAAATTAATAACGCTGCATGTGCCAAATATTTTAATAGAAAAAAGCCTGTGTTTTCTTTTAATTAACGTAAAACCGAATAAATTAAAAGCGAAATGACATCGAATATATTACAAACTTTGCTGCGCCGTCGTTTAAATTAATAGCGTGTCGTGGAAAGCGAGCGCGACAATTTCCAAGCGAAAACACGGTGGCGCGCGCGCGGCGTACACAAAATACAAAATACGGCCGGCCGAGTCTTCGAAAGTTGCACGGTGCGTGCAACAATCACCAAGCATAATACTCGCGGCCTTTCATTGCAAGCACCCACACTCGCGCCATCCCCGCCGATCGTAGCAAAAGCTACGAGAAAACATCCGCGACAAAGCTGAATAAAAATTACGCTAGAGTTACTCTTTACGGCGCTCTAAAGGAACCATAACGGCAAGTACATAGGAGAGAAACTGAAGGAAAACAGCGGTCGGATCAACATCCTACTTTACGTCGCATTCTACTTCGTGAAAAACGCAGGAGAGAAAGGAAGAAGATACTCGCCGAGCCAGAAACCAGAAACCAACCGATCCTGATCATCCACCTATCTGTTGGCGTTTCACGTCGAACGTCTAGAGCGAAGCTCGAGAAGCAACCGTATATTCTGCGAGGAACTTTCTTTTTTCATAGTAAGACAATATGGAGGAACGATAGAAAGGAAAGACAAAGAAGAATAAAAGAAGGAGAAGAATAAAAGAAGGAAGGCAGACAGAGAGAAAAACGGACAAAAGCGTAACGCATCGCGAGCATCTACGAATGCTGGATGCGTGCAACGGCCGCGCACCGTACGTCCTCCCTTTCGTTCTTTGTGGCACCTGCAGCTACCCTTTCCAACCCCTACGACACGGCCGAGCGGAGTACAAGCGAGACGGTGGAAAGCTGAAGTGGGCGCGAGAAGGATCGCTGTAGTTGGCGAGGGAGAGGGTTGCACGCATGCGCGCGAACACTCGCGGGGGTTCTCCGGCACGATCAGTCGTGGCCGGCGGTGCCGGAGGCCAAAGACTTTCGCGAGGGTGGACGCGCCGCGTTTTCTGCCGGACCTCTTTCGCTCTATCTACACCTATCTGTCCCCTCCTCTCCTCTCCTCGCCGCCGATTTACGCCGCGACTGGTCTGGCCGCGCACGTATGACCCTGCACCGCCACCGCGTGCACTTTCGCGGTCGGCTGCACCACCATCAACGTCGATCGCGACACCGATCGCCGTGTGACACACAGGTCCCTAACCATCCGTGACTCACCATCGTCGCTGATCCTCGCAGCCTCGTCGTCGCGTGTTACTTCGCGCGCACGTCGCGGCCACGGACAGACGATCGGAGGAACGAACGCGACCTCTGATCGACTATCGGTCGATCGACGCGACCGCCACCACGACCACGTTCCACCACGACCGAGCGCCGGCACCGGTGTCACGTTCCAGGACCACCGGCTAAGTGCTCCTCGTTTACGTTGCTTTCGACGAGGTTGACCAAGAGGCGCAAGCACGGGTCAGGATCCGAACGATGCTGGCCGGCTGCCTAATTTTTGTTGGTAAGTCTTCTGCGATTACGAGTCTGTTTCCGCGTGTGTCACGCTGCCCGTTAACTTTGCGAGTTGATCTTGTCGGTCGCCGAGCGAAGTTTCGTAGATCTCGTGGAGGATCCGATTGGCGAAAAGGGCGCGATCGAGCCGTGTTCGACAGTCGCAGGTACACTCGTGCCCGTTATGCGTTCGGATACGTCGTTTCGTTACGTGTCAGACGATGATCGATAGAAGTCTGCCAGGTGCTTTCAGAAATTTTCACAAAATGCCATTTCCATTTTTCCCCAATTTTTTCTTTCCTTTTTCAACGTGGCTGTGCTGATACGAGGGATGAAAGGGCGAACTGATTTCACGGGTATCTCTGACGGAATTCGCCGGCGCGTAAAATTACCGCGAAAAAAAGAGGCGCGGAAGCATCGACGGCAGTCCCGAAGTTTTCACGCTGCTATTTCGGGAAAAACGAGCTGCTTCCAACGTCGAGAAAACAATCGTACGCTCGTCGTGTACGGACGCGAGCGCGCCTATCCTCTTTCTAAAAGTTTCGCTCGGCAACGCGTATTGGAAACGAGATAACGACCGAGCACGTGACACCCGTGTAAATCTAATTTGTGAAATAGAGGCGGCGAATCTGCGCATCCTATCGAGCCGTCGAATCAAAGGACCACGTTCTATGCGGCGTAACTTCTGTGCATGAATGCATCTCGGACATC
The DNA here is from genome assembly GCA_014737475.1 of Bombus confusus. Taxonomy (NCBI): domain Eukaryota; kingdom Metazoa; phylum Arthropoda; class Insecta; order Hymenoptera; family Apidae; genus Bombus; species Bombus confusus. The sequence continues at coordinate 2,813,475 of JACXIV010000008.1, read as the reverse complement.
AGTGAGTGAGTCATGTGTGAAAACGTTTCGTACGGTATGCCTGTTGGGGACGTGTTCCTTTGTTCCAACTATCGCGTACGTGACATTGTACGTGATTTTGCGCAATTCGTCTTTTCGACCAATGATTTTTCATTTCTTGCGATTTTCTGCGTATGCGCGCTTTTCTAACAAGAAGAGTCTTTTCTTTTCCTTTAAAAGCTTTAAAAGCAATCGGGGATTTAAGAATGTGAAAGCACAGCGAACAGGAGAAATATCTTTGGTTAGATTGTGAATTTCCTATTACAGTAAGAAATTTCCCACGGGTGATAGAAAATTTAACGCCTAACTCGAAGAAACTTCTGGACTGTTTCAACGTTAAGCGTTCGACGAGCTAAATCTGCAGTCGTATGTTTCTTCGCGACGTATTCTCTGGACAACGTCTAGATCATCTTCTATACTTATACGTAACCGTATGAAAATAACGAAACGCGTTTTTGTACTTCGAGTATCTCGATGGCTCGTAGTAGGAAAATTTCGCTGAACACACACACGTTCGTAACTCATCTTGGTGACATTCGCCGATATAATATGACACGTATACGTGCCTACGGTACTTGAACGATAAATCGTTTGTACAATTATAAATGTACTTGGCGCGGAGATAATTCGAATTGAATGGAAGTGGCGAAAGGAATACCGTTTGCTCTAACAGCGATTCTAACAAGTGCCTACTTTGCGGACCGCTATCGCGCTACATAAATTTTTTTATCGTTCGAATCATCCTAGCATATAACCTTCCAAAGAAACACTTCCTCGATTTTCTCTATTTCTCTCGTTCGAAGTTTGCTTAACCCGAATTAGGGGTTTCTAAGAAAAACGTGACCCATTATAAAATTATCATACGCAAACTAGCGGAATCACGATAATATTCGTCGAGTAGCCTGCGAATCTACGGAGCAAGGTCGGATCAGCACGGCTACCAAATTGAACCTTCTCTTCTAGCTTGCCACGAGATATTTTCTTGTCTCATTCCTAAACGTAAAATATTCTACCTTTATTTTACAACCGAACGTCCCTATTTTTCGCTTTACGAATTAAACGTTTCATTTTTTTTCTGTACATTAGAGCTTTCGTGCCGCTATAAACTCTCAGTTCCCTGCGTAGCCTTGGCTCGCGTTGAATAATCTTCGTAATCGTAAAACGTATCCAATAGCAAAATGCACCGCTGGTCGAATACGAGTATCATCGACTATGGAAACGAACGACTTTCACTCTCTCGTTAAATTTTGTTGGACGGCGGTCGCGTTCGTTCGAGAGAAAACCGATGTTCGAGTACATATATTATGACCCCGTTAAAGGAACAATAATCGTACGACGGACTCGAACGAGGCCCTATTTAAATTCGAATCGAAAAATCACGGGCATAATCGTGGCCCGGTTAACGAACTGCGTCTTCCCGGCTTTTTCTTTTAGAACATATAAAAATTCTCGATCAACCGGAGCCGCGTTCGTTCGTTCGCGGAATACATCTCGTGGAAATTTCCCCGTGAAAAAGTCTCGTTAGAGAGAATCTCTCGTCCCCGGCAAAAAGGAAAAACTGTAATTTCATTCCGAAGAACGTGCGCCGCGCTACCAAGCCCATGTTTTCATTTCGAAATTTGCCAGTGAAAAACGCGAAAGGGGATCTAACACGTATTTTTCGGATGGCAGTGATATGCTTCTCTGAAGAAATTATACTATTTGAAAGGAGAAATTTTTATGTTTATTTAGCAGAGAAATCTTTCGTTCGTTTTCATTTTAACCATAGGCGGTACGCGTAAAGAATGTTTTATTAGAAACCTTCAAAATTTAGTCACGAATAATTCAATAGCAATGAAAAAATTCACTAACATACATTCAACCGCTAAACAGTCGAGTCGTTAATAATTATTACTAACGAAACCAGATATTACTAATTATCAGTGGCTAAATTAATGCTTCAAATATCGTTAATTATTTCCATTGCTTCGAACGATTATGGAAAAACGAATTCTCTAACCGGTGGAAACTCTGTACCAACGTTTTTCGAAATTCTTAGCTTCCGCGCTTAATAATTTCGCACTTTTTTCCCCGGTAATACGCGTACGTACGCGTGCTCGAACCGAGGAACAGCGATTATTTTACGAAACGACGAAAAAACGGAGGATATGAAAATTGAATAACCACCGTCATGGAAAATGCTGCGTAGGTGAAAATCTGTAGCCGTTCTGTCTCTCGACGACATCCATTATTGCACTGGGTAACAAGCAAACCGGGAAAAGCAAAAAGGAAAAGAAAGGAAGAGAAAGGGGAGTGAGGAAGAGAGGAAAACGAGAAGGAAGAAAAAACGCGGGAATCGAAGGGAAACAAACAGTTGGCGCGACCGATACGGACGATTGGCTTTCGCGACGACGTCCACAAAGAGCTACATCGTCTTATTTGCGTTCGTAAGAACAATACGTTTGTCCGGGCAAGGATGAGACGACATCCCTCAGACAATGAAGAATGTCGATAATGATCACGACGCATCTTAAGACCTCTCTCGTTAACGTTCTACTGGCTCTTTCGCTTCTTGCAGGAAGCTCTCTGTACTTTTCCTGAAGGAGCTCGCCACCCGGTCAACTCCCTGCCATCGTCCCATCCCTCGCTACCACCCTACCGGTCGCTGTCCTCTTCTTATCCGTTTCGCACTAATTGCGGACAATTCCAGACTTTAAATCTCTCGAATCTCGAAAGCCTTTAATCTCGACGGCCGAGCCTTAACGACGTCGCCGTGTTTCGTAGAGCGACAGTTTGAAATTTAAGCGCTCGAGGAGGCGGAACAGACACCCTTAATAAGGTTCCTCCGTCGTCTCGTCCTTCCTCTGCCTACTAGCCTTCTCCTCTCTCTCTCTCTCTCTCTCTCTCTCTCTCTCTCTCTGTCTAGCTATCTATCGCCGTCTCACTTTCTCATACGCTCTGTAGCTATTCGGTTCATCGTCTCCTCTTTCTTCGTCGTTCATCTGACCTCACCTAGCCCGTGTGCCCGATAGCACACAGGCGAGAACGTTAATGGAATATTTTAATGGCTAAGCAAACCTTTAATCAACCTTTGTTCAACGGCAGTGCATTGTGCGAAATTAGGGATAAGCAGATAAGATGTTCGCGGTGTCTTACGGCGGGCGCGAGGCGACGCTGGAGTATGGGTATGTATGATCCTAGTCTGCCTGACGCCTGCTTTACGGATATTCTTGGCGTCACCACCTCGACCAATAATATGTACGTAACCGTTGTGTCTGAAGCGATGGAACGCAACGCGATCGAATGGCACAGTAACGAGCAAGATAAAATTCAAACGACGTTCAAATCACGCGATGCGGTAGAAGAAATAGAGACGTCGTGGAAAAAATATCAGGATTTTTGTTTGCGCTGTGAAGAGCTTCGTTATCTTCGTGTGCAAATATGTCACTGCATTTGAGCGTGGAAAATTTTTGTTTGGAGAAACGCAACCTTCGAGAAGCGTATTGCGTCAAACGATTGGTCTTTGCGTGACGTTTAATTTGGCAAAGTCACGATAATCGCGGTAGTTGGAAAGGAAATACCCTGTAACTCTCCGAGTGACTCGCTTCGAATATTAGACGATATCGTTGCTGCGATACACGATTAATAAACAGAAGAATAGGATGATTACGAAGGAAAGAGATATTTGCGTTTCTGCGCGAAAATTGGGGATCTAATTTGAATAAATTTGATCTTTTCTTCCGTTATATGATCACGAAAGTTCGTACAAATAGGAAAAAAAGCAGTAAGGGATTCCATAATGATAAGAAGCCGTATTATTTGTCTTCACATCGAAGTAACTTCCGCGTTTCTTAACGATTTCTTTACACAGTTCCAGGAATCATTCGGCAAATTTATAAAATCTCTTTTTGAAGATCCTCGTGTAATTTTTAATGACTTTTCACAGTTGTTCTTCGGATTTTAAACGACGCTTATTTAACAACTCGCCAACTTTGTCCTCAGCTTTTCACTGGAATTACAATAGAAACATCGTACAGCTAACCATTCCGTTATTCGCAACAGTTTCTTCAAGTCACTCTGCTCGTTTTAAACTTTTGGCGCAACTTTGACGAGATCGAGAGAATCTAGTAAATCTACGTGGAAGCTGAAAATCTATATCTTCTGTCCGTACATAGCGCGAAATAGAGTTGTCGTTAAGCGTCTGTAGCGTGTTCCAGCTAATCCGGAGATCCACTGGACGGATTTCCATGCGATTTTCACCGTTTTAAACAGCATCTCTCGCGTATGGTTTAGACGCGCGAAACATTAACCTGTGACAAAAGGAATCAGGAGACAACAGGAAGCATAAAGAGACAGTTTCGCGGATATTCGCAACGTAACAGCGACCTTCTTCGCTGCGATCCTGTTTTGTTTGCAATCGCTACCATAATATAGCGAGGCAATACGATTTCCCCTTCGAACAATGTCTTTCTCTTTCCGGCGTGCGGCATGTCAGAAGCGACTTCACGACTTCGCCGTGTAACAATCGATGTTGTTTCACGGACTACGGAACGTTTACCGACCCGATAGAAATTCACGAAATCGTCAGCCATGTTATTAGAAAATATTACATAAAGTCGATAGCAAGGACCGGCTGTATCAGCTAGTACTTTTAATAAATAATCCTCCGTATATCGGTGTATCTACATTTAATACTGCAACTATCAAAGTGGTAGTTTCATTCGTTTTACGTGTGTTTCATCTTCTCGCGATACGTCGACAGACCATCGACATTCAGATGAGAATTTTTAACGTAAATATAAAATTTTCTAATTAACTTTTTAAAATTATAGTAACGAAGAGACTTGACGATGTCGAAGCACGTTGATTTTTCAGAAATAAGAATACTTAGCTTCGATACTGGGATTACCAAACTGATTTAAACGATCGACTCGTAACTTTTCATAGAAATTTTGCAAGTTCGCGACGATATACTTATTTTTAGGAAAAAACGATTTTTATATTACGGTACATGGATTTACTTCCTCCCTTGTTATATATATATATATTCTTCCGTGTATCTCTCATTTTGATCTTTTCGATATATTTATACATCGCTCAGTTCAAGCGTTAAGGTATATATAACGCCCAACTTGAGTCTTCTTCTCCCCATATCGTTGAGTAAAATACGCCTCTCTTTGCTTTAATCAAGCGATAGGTCAAACGCGATCTGTACGAGGATTACGCGTATGTATCGTAGAGAGGTAGGACGAGTACACGTACTTAAACACGTAAACATCGAAATGACCGAAAGTAACTGCGCGTCACGCGAAAGGCAAGGTTTCCTCGGAAATGGCAAAATGGCAGGTCACGAGGCGAGCTGACGCGCGAATCGATGCGAAACTAAATTCGAAATGTTCATCGACAACGCTCGGTAAAAGTTACTTCTGGAAAGCGCGAGAAGTTACCGATTCGGAACGAAACTCCGAAACTGCTCTCCCTATGGCTGTCTATGGCAGCGGTAGCAGCCGAGGACGCAAAAATGCTCGTTTCCAAATATGATATAATTATAGGAAATCGCGTAATTAAAGTTTCGAAGCGTGTGCCACCTCTCTTCCTCTATTCCTGTCTCTCTTCCATTCTCGTCGGCTCGGTTTATTTTTCCAGCGGAATAACTCCACGGTAAAAAGAACGAACGAACGAACGAACGAACGAACGAACGAACGAACGAACGAACGTACGAACGAACGAGAAGTATCGATCGAACTTTATCGCGAGACGTCAAGCGGGAAGGTTGTTGTCGAAAAACAAAGCGACCGGATCCGGTGAACGCAAATAGCTTAATACTCTGTCTCGAAAATAAAAACGGGGAAACAGCAGGACGCGGCTCTGCGAGTGCTGTCAGTCACTGTGAAAATTATCGCTCAAGTATACCGGCGGTTTGTACACGGATCCCTAGACAGTCTGAAGGGTTGCGCTCTCGCAGAGATGGCGGAGCCAACGACGAGTACGAGACACACGGATAAGGTATATGCTCTGTCGCTTTTCCTCTCTCTCTCTCTCTCCTTCTCTTATTCTCTCATCTACGCTTAATCCTTCTCTTGCTCTCTGGTTACATTCCACGTTCTCCGATTATGTGGATAATGCGAGACAACGTGACGGGCCTATACATACAACCAGATAGGCACACCCTAGGCTGCTTGAATAACTTATTCGTTATGAATATAGACTCCGGCAAACTGATTCGTACCACCGCGTTTACACTCTAAACTACCGCTTACGCTTACGAGCACCCTCGTCACCGGACGGAAGGGACATCTCACGCTGCAATCGTGTTGCTAACTTTCGCGCTTATCGTACACGCGTTTCGTGGCCGTTCCTGACGTTTTTCGTATTCTTGCTCCGCTGAAATTTTTTTTACCTGCAGACGGTCGACGTGCGAGCGTTTTTTTTTTGTCATTTTTTGAGAGAAGAATCGGAGAGGCAAGTTGAGAATTTATCCGCAGTAAGGAAAGTTCGTTTGGTCGTGGTAACAGACGAGTACAGGGTACAACTAAATCTCGTCAATACGGCGGATGAAACAACGAATCATAAATTCGACGAGTTTCGCTGTAAGAACGACACTGTATCTGTACGTTTCTTTTCTCCTAAACTGATAACTGATGAATCTCCTCGCACAGCGATTCGGTAATTGCGAATAACGAGCGACGATTGGGTTCCTTCTTGTAATATTACAATTTTATGGAAATAAAAGTACGCTCGTATAATTTCGTTCGTTTCGTTATCAAGCTCGTTCCAATTACGCAAGGCTATTGATAATTTGTAATCCGCGAGTTGGAAAATATCGTTAAAAGAAGACTATCGTTTACGCGTAATTCGAACGAACGTTTTAAGCGATTCTATGAAATTATTTGAAACTTTGACAAAACTGTTATACCGTGTCTTTTGGCATACGTTCGTGGCTGTATTCCGTAAGTTGGCGCGAGTGTAACGATGAGAAATAAACGCAACGCTTTATTAATTCCGCTTCCTGGCCAACCGTCCGACATTTTTGTTTCGATGCTAATCGTTCAGGAAACGCGCAATGAGAATACAAAGTAGAAGTTGCAAGCGTTATTGCGCCCTCGCACGGAATCATAGGTACCATTGTACGATGTTATTTATATTTTCTTCCCTCGTTATCCTAGAAACCATGCAATCATCGTATTCCTTTGTCGAATAGCAAAAATAGAGTGCTAGTAGCGTGCTTCTCAGTTAGACGTTCGTGAATCGAATTACAGCCGGTGCTTCCGCCCAAATTCAATTCGACGTTTGTTTAGCCCTGTTTAGCGAGAGCGTATTCAATTTAATTCGACGCGTATTATCGTCTGGAACTCTTTCTCGATTCTCGCTTAATGTTTCACTCCTTTCTAGTCGATCCTGCCATTTTGGATAATACTTCCTCGCCATTTCTCGTTAAGAAGTTAAAGGTGCGTTGCTAACCTTGTCGCATCTTTTTCAATTCAATTTCAATAATGAAATGAAACGAATCGTAAGATACTGTACAAGAATCTTAAATCACCTACTAAACCGAAATGTTCTTCTTTACGAATTATGAGAGAATGCTCGATGGTATCTAGATCTTGTTAAGTCTCCAGTTTCTCGTTGAAGAATTATTGGCCATTTCATCTATCTGTCTGTTTTTTATTCATTCCATTATAAAAAAAAAAAAAATGTTTTATCGTTGACCGTTAATGGCCAAGCTACGAGACATATGACCGTACAAAATAAGACGACGTCTACGACTACCACTGGGACCTTTAAGCTTGGCTCGTTAAATATGTATTAGGAAGCGGCACGTTGCAAATATTCTTTGGAATTTGTTAAGTAGCTTGTCGGTATCAAATGCGTTCTTGATTTCCAAGTATCAGTTTAGTATATACATATGCATATAAATCCCACTTTATTGCACTTGCGCTTCTCTTACTACGCTTTCTTCCACTCGCATTTCCCTTAAAATTTCCTTACAACTTTGTGTTTCTTTTATCTTCATTTTATCTTCGTTATTACTTTCTATTTATTGGAAGAATTTATTAGAATTAGACGCGATACCGTTTCATTCGCATTTCTTTCTTTTTTCTTTTTTTTTTTTTTTTAATTCATCCCTTCCTTTCGCTTAACCGGGTAAAGGAATTTTCAATTGGAATACGTAAGTATCTACCTTTCCTATCGAGCACAATATTCATCCAGGTTGAGTATCGCCCTTTTTTCCGTCCTTCATTCCAACAGTTGTTTCTTGAATCTCCTTCGCCCCATTTCTGATATCGTCGCGAACGAGAAACTTTTACGTCCGCCATCGCGAATCATAATATCTTCTTTCGCTCCCCTTTTCCGCGTCTAATTTTATTCCTTCCGCGTCATTCGTTTCTTTCAATCTCGCAAAGCACGTTTCAATTTTGCTCGCATCGTTGAAAAAATATAGAACGGATATGCATAAGTGTTCGCCTACCGTCCCGGTAAGGTAGAAGAAAAACATCGTCGGGGCAAATGAGATTTTCAAACGCGTCGTGACGTACGAAAGCCAACCACGACAGATGTTGCTATTCTTATGCCATCGCTCGATGCCTCTTTTTCCTTTTCATTGCTGTCGCTTCGAACGAGACTAAACAATCTCCCATATTTAGATGTTCGCGAACGTTGCATATTTATAGAAATTACACAGCCTTCTGTCTTCATTCTATCTTTTATTCGCTTGGCATTTTCGCTTTGTATTTTTTTTTTTTTTTTGTCCATGTACACATTCCTCCTTACTTATTGAAGGTTACATTATGCCGAAGGTAATGTGTACATTGCGCGGAATTTAATTATACGAAGCATCAAAAATACAGTTCTTATTGGAATATTTAATAGGCGAAGGAAACTTCTGCCTACTTCTTTTAACCGTTCTTGTAAAAACGTGTATTTGCATAAATGACTACAATCCATGGCAATTTCTGTCCGCGATGATTCCCTCACAATTTCTGCTGGCAAATTCTGTTCTGCTTTAAAGAAGTTCATCTCGGTCATTTTTATGAAGTGTTATTTGATGGTCACGCGTTGCTCAAATTACTGTTTATCGTTGATGTTATATTTTTACGTAAAAAGTAAGATTCGATAGTTATAAATATACGTGAAGAGAAATTTCACTACTAGTGCACGTATTTGCTCACATTTATTCTACTAATAAGATAGATCTCGCAGAGTAGAAAACAACGTAATTCAAGAGCTGCGCTCACGCAACGAGTTTCTGACCCGATTACACGTGTAATAGCCATTGACACCAATTAGGCATTAAAGTACTGTTTCAAAGTACTTGTTACGAAGAGGATAATACAAAGTTAGACTCGAACTGTTAAACATATGAGCCAGAGAATTCTTCCATCTCTAAGGATATAAGTTTTGAAACGCTTATTCAGCCAATAGCGTGTTTAAATTATTTGTTAATAAATGGCAAATAAAATATTCTGCGATCTCGCGTGCGCTTTGTTTCGATAAAATTAACAAGTCTATAAAATAAAAAAAATTGTAGTTGGAAAGATACACGTGGCTTTTTCATCTTCGACCATCGTACTTTTGCAACCAACGTACCAATCAGCATTCACTCGATCATTGTGTTTATGCAAATCAAATTCAACTACCTTTAATAGCCGATAATCAAACATGCAAATGAACTGCTAACTAGCATCATAATGCAACTATTCTCCGCTGTAATAAAATATATTTATTCCTATAATACTCACAGCGTTGCGAGAAAGATCTGGGCAAATCATGCCTGTATTGACGAAGAACGCTCGAACGAAATTAGCCTCTTTTAAAGGATTACCGCAATCGCTGATGTAATCCAACTTTTCTGTCGACGAAATTTTTCAGGTATTGAAATAATACCCATGTTAATAGTCGCCAGCCTATTATACTTACTACAATCCAATACAAATTTATCGTTGGCGATTGCGAAAACGTAAAGCTATAAATCAAGTTGTCAGACTGGTTTTATTTGTCCTCGTTTTGGTGTTTTTCGCGTTACGAGAATAAGAAGCGATTTAAACACGTTAGAACTGAATCCACGACAGTCACCTCTGTTGATCATGGGAAGAAAGGCCCGCGTCTTGGCTATTTTCCTTAGCGAACAAAGTTACCCGCGCCCGGGCATTTACAATTGAAATTACTTTGCTCCTTGTCTCTGGATTATTACTTTAAAGTGTGCCCACGGATATCCGCGCTGTTCTTTTCCCGTGTTGCTGATGGTTCCGGCTGCTTGCCGGGAGAAGCTACGCCCTGGAGTCACGTCGCGTCATATCACGTCATCATGAAATTCCCTTTTTTCGCGAATATAACAAATTTGATTTTTCTTTTTCTTCTTACCGTATTTTCTAAGTATTTTTTTTTTTCGTTGCGTTTCTGTTACGTAATGCAGAAGCGTGAGAAATGGCGTTAAGGTTATCCCAAATTCTAACGCTGCCTATTCCTACTCGATATTAACGCACGTTTTATCAAGCTTAAGTATATAAAGAAGAAGATTTAAAGAATGTGATAAAACGGTGAAGAAATTTGAATCTCGTATAATAAGATACCTCTTTACTTATGAAAGAAGAATATTTTGAAATCTTTTCTACCGAACAGTAGACTTTTATAAGACAAATTTTCTGTGACGTCCAAATTTTCATTTTTCTCTCCATATTTTCCTAAGAGTCTACTTCTGTAAATTATTTTCGTTGTACATTTAAGGTTCCCGGATCGCGCTACACAGGTACCTACGACTCGAAACTTCGGACGAAGATTCTTTACAGTAAGAATCCTCCTCTCTAACTTCCAAAAGAGCTTCCTTGCAATTTTTCCTACACGAATAGCCGCCCGGGAAAACTTTCACACCGGTAGAGAGCCGTAAAAGATTAAACTTTCGTTTGAAGCGATTAAGATTGCGAATACTTGGTCTCCTTCGCTATAGTCATTATTAAAACCCGCAAGATCCTCATCAATGAAACAACGAACATCATAAACTTCCAAAAAAAAAAAAAGAAAAAAAAAGAACAATAAAACAAAGATAGGCGGCTATAAATCTCGAGCCACGTTCAGGCGTGTTAAATTATCTAACTTAATCTAACATGTATACGGCCCAACGTCGGTGTAACTAATATAACTGCTGGCGATCCCGGCCGACTGATTCAATCGTAAAAGTACAACTAAAACTAATGGAAGACACCAGTTCAAAAAAAAAAAAAAAAAAAAAAAAAAAAAAAAAAAAAAAAAAAAAAAAAAAAAAAAAAAAAAAAAAAGAAGAAGAAAGAAGAAAAGAAAAAATGGAAGATACAAGCAATCTTTAAGAGACGATCGAAACTGTCGGAATAAATCGCAAAGGGGATTGGTAAGATCTGAGAAACTTCAAAGATCTTCGAACTCGTTAATCAGCAACTTTGCGACACTAGCAAACATACAAGAACGAAGATAGGAGAAACAGAGGAGGGGAGAAGAGAGTTGAAATTCTCGCTGGGTCCGAGCATTGTGCCGGTAAATTAAGTCGTCACCAGGGTTAGAGGCGTCACAGTTTTACGCGCGATAAAACGACGAAAGGAGAGGCAATTTCCTGATCGACCATGGGTGAAACATCGAAGCTTGGCTGGCGCTGCCGCCCTCGTGTTGCGCCGCCTTGGAACGTGCTCCTTCGTCTCCCCCCGATTCAACCCCCGATCCAACCCTCTTTAAACTCTCAAGCGTAACACGCACGCCAGTTGGTTCGTCGAGTGGTCGGCCGGACCCGTTTATTTTCATTCGCTGCGATTGCTTTTCATCGACGCTCGGTGAACACGACAAAAGCTTCCTTCTCTCTTTCTCCTCTTACGCAGAAACAGGATATACACAGGCGAGTGCAAGTACACACGGACTGCACCCCCATGACACGCGTGGGGGTACTTCACCGCGGCTCTCGTTTTTCAATGCAGCTCCTTGGCAACGTTCTCGAACTTGTATCCTGTAATATCGTCGTCCTTGACTCAGCCAACGAATCGCACAGCTAATTTGCACGGTAATGAGCTCGTTATTCCCGCCACTTTACCGGCTCCGGCACGCTAAAAGATAATTTAAACGGTGACCCGTAATCGTATCGACTGGGTCGAACCTTTGAGAAGCAGAATTCGGCTGGCCGCGGCGCTCCTCGAAGAAGCAAATTGCAGCAAACGCGAGTCCGATGTCGCTTTTCTACCCGGTGTTTATGGCCGAGAGAATTACGGTCGTCGGAGACAACTGACGGTACTATTTAGGTAGGTAGGGATTAGGTTAGGCTCGTGCGAATGATAGGTTAATTAAAAAATTGTACAGCATAGCTTCTAATTATTTAAAACGTTACTTTGCTTCTGTTGCAAGAGCTACGTAAGAGGGTTCTCGCTGTTGTTAATATATCTGTAGGACTCTTTGTTGGAACAATGGAAAGAAGGAATTGATCGAGCGATATGTATGGGGCTTTAAGTCCGTTCGATTAATTACGAACGACGATGTATGCGTTATTTGATTGGAATTCTTGTTCCTTTCCTTTCTGCGGAGTATTTTCGGCATATCTTGTGGGAATAAGTATTTGGTACGGGAGCTTGAGCGATTGAATTTTAAATGACAATAATCGAGCGCGATGCGTACTTGCACGCGTAAATTAGATCAGATGCCTGTAATATACGCAAATTAAAATTGAAATTAAATTTTTCTTTGTGTCCTAAGCACTGTTTGCCGCGAATGAGACTCGATGCTACGAGACAAGAAATTGGCGCGCGCGTATTGCCACGAGCGATAAATAAAAATGTAGAACTAGTAAAAAAAATCCACTAGAGAATGGCAAAACGTTAGAGTAAATAACGTTACAAGTAATATTTAATAACAGTTTCAAAAAAAATCTTTGAACTTTTTAAATTTATTTAAATAATCGCTCGCAATGGTTGAATCGACCTACAAAATCTACAAAAAAAATCAATCTACAAAAAAAAAAAAAAAAAAAGAAAATACGATATCTGAATCAATACGATATTGAATTGAAACAGAGAACGCAAGAGGAAAATACACGAGTAGGAATGAAAATAATGAATACGAAACCGATCGATCCTCCTCTTGCAAACTACTTATGTCCTCGATAAAATCGCTATGGGTCGTTGAATCAACGACACGTATCAGCGACAAAAGTGTCCCGAGTGTGTGGCCAATTGGTGACTCTAAGCCGTGCAAATTGCGCCTTCCGACATTACGTCTCTTCCGGTGACGGCGACGCGGGAGAGTCTCGTATAAAGCGAAAACGAAGCTTTGATTAAATCTTCAAGAATCACGCTTCAAAACTTTCAAGACTTTCGGCACCGATCATTAAACCATCGTTTGCTTTTCACGTGTACAGCAATAATTAAAAGCAAATTTACGTCTTATATCTAAAATTCCAAATTTGTTCCACGACAAGTCTCGTAGTTATTAGCACGTTCATCGTTTACATTTTATTACGAAACTCTTCGAAGACCGAAAGTTACTTGAAATTAAAAAGGAATTAAGTTTACAGCTCGTTGCCAGATATTTCTGTTATTAAACCTTGCAACGAAAATGGTAGAATCATTCGATAGGAATAGCGTTTCCCTTTCTTTTTAAGATTATAAGGTAAAAACTGCAAAAACGACGCTTGATCCCATTTTACGAACATTGTCCTTTTTACCGATAAATTTAACGAACAAAGAGAATTCCTCGTACTTTTAAAGAGAATTTCTCGTTAATCGTTGATCGATCTTCTTCTTTCTTCTCTTCCGTTACAAAGCTACGATTTGAACCCTGTTCGTCGCCTCGACGTTTATTGTACATTTTCGGTTACTTGAAAATTGTCAGGCCTGTCCCGAGGAAATGAACTGGAAACGATGAGCGTTCGAGAAACGTCGGAACAGGACACAACATACTAATAACACGATCGAAACCCGAAAAACCAATAACCAACGAACCACGAATATGTCAAAATTTACATTTTACCTATGGATTAACAAGTATGAAATTTATCGTCAAAACCAACTATACCATCCAACTTCCAATTTGTAAGTCCTATGGGACGATTTAAAAATTTCATGAAGCGCAACGCGGGAGTGTATCGTTATTTAACGCTAAACCTACCACAGCGATCAAATTGACCGCTTTCAAACTTCTACGCAAATTTGACCATATTTAAACGTTATCAAATCGCGTCCTAATCTATGACTTCGGTATTTATTTCTAGTTTGCTTTTTTTTCTAAGAAAAATTTATAGTCTGTGCTGCCTATCGCGCTCTCAATAGATATAAAAGAAACGTCGGTGGGTTTAGTATTAAAATATGTACAAGCGTCAAAATTTCAAGACACCAAATTAGGTTGCCCTTGATAAAACAAGAATATGAGAAACTTCTCTAGGGTAATTAATTACTTAGTATCTTAATAGTCTTAATTCGAGATTCCGGGAGTATGTACACGCAGATGGTCAAATAAACACGAGCAGACGAGACTAACGTTCACTTCTGACTCGGAATGTGCACGCGTGCGTGTGATACTGAACGTGAATCCCAGTAGGACCATGGCGGCGTTAGTCTAGCCACGTATCGCACGTGTGTGCACGTTACGTTACCAGCTACTAAATTATTCCACGATAAACGTGTTTGCGTACGTTTAGTCGCGCAACGAGCGTCACGCGGGCTACTTTAATCGCACCGGCAAATAGACGTGTTCAATATCTATGCAATTCGATCGAACGGCTTGCACGACGGTCACGTATCGGTGAATAAACGATACGTTAAACAGCTCGAACGCATTTCCACGCGTACCTGTTCTCGTTCCCCTCGATTTTCGCCCCTTTTTCCTCGTTTTTCCTTGTCGCGTTCGCCGCGACGCCCGACGCTTTATCGCCGATGCAGCATCGATGAAATTTTTCAGCCAGGCAAACACAGCGCCTCGGCCGCCCTTTAAACGCACACGATTTGTCAGAGTTGAAAAATTCAAATGTAAACTTGAAATAGCCGGCGCGAACCGCGCTAAACGCTCGTGTCCTTTTGCTCTATTGTTCTGTCATTAGAAGCACGTTTATACTTTCTGACCCTCTTCGGCGCTGCGCCGCATGTGCTGTACAGTTGTATTGCGTTCGGTTAATTCTTTAATTCGTCGTATGGGCTTTATCGGGTGTCAAATGGAATTGCTGTGAATCGATGGGCGATCGATTACTCGGAAAAATGAGGCTTTCCCTTTTTTCTTTTTTTTTTTTTTTCTCGAGGAACGTAGAAATTTCGAAGATGTAGTGGTCGGTTTGTATCGACGAGTTTTTACTCTTTTGCGGGAAATATTTATTGCGACAGTTTTCTCTATTTTAAGGGATAGCGAGATCGAAAAGATCGTTAGGAAAAATTTATCAGAGTTGAATGGATGATATACTAATACGTAGAATTTTTGACGTATTTGTTTTTAGAACAAAATCAAGGTTAAATTCTTTATCGGAGAAATATCTGATATTAATGTTAAAAGCGAGAATTTCAATATAACACAGTTGAAAAGCGAAACATTCTGACAAATCCATTAAAAATTCGTATTATGACAATCATTAATTCGTATTATGACAATTAATATCTTGAAAATATCCAGGAGAGCGATGTTTAATCTTTAAATCAAATAAATACGGTTATCGGTGACCCGCATTTCCTAGTACGATTAAAATAAGACAAATTTCATGGATTGAATTTTCAACAATAGGAATGACTTGCATAATATTGTCAGACAAAGCTGCACAAATACGATACGCACGGTATCTCGCAAAAATTAAACGTTACGCGGTATATTTCAACCTATCGCGGCTCCCAGAACAAAATATATAAAATTCGCAGTTAACCAATGCAATGCTGATAACCCTAAGCTCCAACTAGAAAGAAACAAATTCACAGGTTCGCGGTAAAATTCGTTTCAATTCCATCGGTATCTAAAGATGTTGTCATCGTGGCATCGTTGTTCCAACTCTGTATTACCCTACTCACCTTAACTTAGCCTACATTCTGGCAACGCATCGAAATAAGACGAACACGCGACGATCTGACGCACGATGCGGCAACCTACAAAAGCCGAGGTTTCGAAGTTTGCATGGAAACAAGTGGAGGGAAGTTGATCGACTGAAATCCCATTATCAGAAGAATGTTCGACTACGACGCGGCGAACTACGCCGGGTTACGTGAAAATTTAATAAACACTGCGTGTACGAGAGACAGCTCTTGCTTAGAGCTAATACGAACTTACGAACAAGTAAGAGGCGTGCTCCGTGCAGCCTGAGACACTTCCGGAACAGCAACAGCAGCGTACCTATTCCTCTGGCGCTTGACCGGTTACACGACAAAGGCGGATTTTACGTTGGGCAGGATCGCGAACAACGCCATAAAAAACGAAAGATCGATGGTCTAAGTACCAACGCGAACTGGGTCGAGCGTAGAATGGAAATTCGCGTCAAACCCCATTTTAATTTCTTATTTCTGGAAAATTAATTACGGTGCAATCTCCGTGTTAGATCCACGTCCACGCTATCGCGTTTTAAAAATATTAAGCAGAAAATTGTATAATTCGAGAAATTACAAATTCTTGGGTCGGATCGTTGGTGAACTGTTGATTTATCGTCGCAGGATTAATATAATAGCGTAATATCATCTCGCAACACGTACGTTGATCGTTTCACTTTATCGCGTTACATCGTTACAACAAGAAGAAATCTCTCTGTAAAGTAATTACCGTCGATTATTTTATTCCAACTTCTACGCTCCAGTACAATACAATGAATATCTTAGAGGCAATTTACATTCGTACGACTTTCATCGTTGTAACTTTTATATTTTATTATCGATCATCGCCGATAATGTCATATGGTGCGAAATTAACATATCGCATGAAGATGGTCACACAAACGGACTGTAAGGCTTCGGGAAAACACCTTTGTCATTGTAGTTTCTCCATTATGTTATCGTTGATAACGTCTTACAGTATTTAGTTCGTCCATATTCTTCTGACGCTGAAACAGTTACGCGACAAAGGTGGATTTTATGTTAAACGTTAAGTTGCGAAGGAGGCGATGGATACGAAAACGAAAAATCAACGACGAAATTACGAAGGATTTTCGACGTGAATTCGGTGGAGCATAGAACGGAAATCAACGTTAAAGCTGATCGATTCTCATTCCTGGAAAATTGATTAGTTCGATTTTCCTTCAAGGAAATTGAAGTCCGCGGCGCGTCTTAATCCAGTTTAGAGAAACGCAAGGATATCTTGGAACGAACGGATGCAACGGAATGGGATAAAGACGCCCGTCGATTTTACGAATTATATCACGCGATTGCAATCGTCTTCTTGCTACCAGTCTGTATTTCTGGTTATTACGCGTTGATCGAGTTATACCGATGATAAAATTATCTATAAGCAACGGAAAATTGAACGAACGTATGTGTTTCAAACTAGACAAATATCGTAAGAAAACAATATATTCCAAGATCCCAAGATCATCGAAACTTTTCTTAATGGAACAGTGTATTTTCCTTGAAATATATAAAATAATAAATAATAAAATCAAAATAACGAAACTGATAATTCAATCGTGTATACATCGACTTTTAAATGGTCCTTTGACGAAGTAATTTCCTCGTACGAAAGTGTTATATCTTATTTAAAAAGGAGTATAATTCTTATTTAAAATACGTGTACATATTTTTACGTTTACTTTAATTCAACTTCTCTATGGACGCTCGACCAAAGATCGAACATCAGTAATCGCAGTGTCGCTCCGACATCTGACACGTTACAAAAAAAAAAAAGAAAAAAAAGGAGAAAAAGAGGTGTAAAAATTTGTTCGTGCATTAGTCCAAGATAACGTGATTACCATAAAGTTAATGGATTCGGAGAAAGATGCAGGGCACGCGGTAGTTGCTCTATTTTTCGAGTCATTTCGCGAGGCGTTTTATCGAAAAAAGAGGAATCGAGGAAAAGAAAAAAAGAGAAAGAAAGGGAATATCGTCCGCGAACACGGTTACGTCCGAGCGAATAATTTCGTCGCGGAGTTTGCGCTCGTCCAGTAGTAAAACAAACGACCTCTCTACTGTTCCATTCCCGGCAATAATTCACTAAAGGCTATTGCCGTGGTTCCCTCGAATTATTTCTGAATAATTCAACCGTTTTCTCTGCAATTTAACGAATGCACCCGGTGCACGCGAACACGAATCATCACGGCCGATGATTCCTCCGCAACACACATTCGTACACCACTGCGTATCTAGTCTTCTTCCCTGTGCTTCGGGCGTGTTAGCAACAATCTGTGCGTGGAAACGCTATTTAACACGGCCATCCATCGCAAATGACGATATCACGCCGCTACAGTCGACGAATTACCAGAACACCAAAATCTTCGTTTCTACTGCGCCATCCTATGGTCTTGCCAAAATAGATTAAACGAAAATTCGATTTCTGACTGGTTTACATAGATTCTACGGATGCGTGGCGTGATCTTGGGACGACAAACGAGGATTCATCCGGCCGTTCCTCCTCCTCTCCTTTCCTTTCGAAACGCACAACACGCTGCGACCAGACGACCGGCGTTACACGATCGCAAACGTCGTCCATAGCTCGTTGCATCCCAGGACTAATAATAATTTCCCGATTATACGAACTATGCAGCTGTAATGAAAGCAAGAAGCGTGTTTGCCTCTTTAACAACCTCGTTTCTAGCATGAGATCACGGTCGTTCGCAAGCTCGTTCATAACTGCCCCATTCTCGCGGCTATCTTCCCCATGCGCACCCTCTATCTCCCCTTGGACGATTTCCTTATCGGCTACGTGACGTTCTGCAAATTCCTCACGCATCGCAGATTACGCCATAGATCAAAGCGTAGCAGGGAACGAAGTGAGGAATTCTCGGGCGTCGTGCACGTACTGTATGTATAGCGAACACGCGCACACGCGCTCATCGTCGTGCACACCTACTTTTCCAAGCCTCTCCTTATCACGCTCGGCCGGTGACCGGGTGCATCGTTACGTACCGATGTACCGCGATCTCGATGAAGCAACTACCCAGCGAGCAGCAGTCTCGACAATCTCGTCGTCCTCTCGTAGTCTTCAAGAAGCTGCCGAGCGAGCAGAAGGGGGACAGGAGAAGGAACACAAGAGGGTGAAACGGAGACGGTGAGCGGGCTGGCACGACTCGCTCGATATCCATTAACCCCCTACCATACCGAACCATCCCGAGTCTCTGTAGGGTTTAGGGCAGGCTATTCCCTCCTCGTTCATCGAAAAGACACGAGTTTATGCCACGCCGAGAAGCCGAAGGCTGCTCGTTCGTTAACCTGCTCGGAAACTGGAACTTTGGAGTCGAGCCCGATCAGGAACTATATACTTATTTTTTTTTTTTTTTAACTCCATCTCGTTTCGTCAAATTATCCTTCGACAAGGATGCGTTTGGTCGCGAGATAAAACGACCGTGAAAGTTTCGGAAATTTGTTTATTGGAAATGATGGGGTGAATGGGATGGGGACTTTGCAGTAGATTTACGATTATATACTCGGAAATGTGGATACGTGGCTCTGTGTCGCGATGTTCAGCGATCAAAGTTTGAGTATTATACGAGACAGGATTTTACGAGACGATGTTATATGTTACAGACGTAAATTTGAAAATGATCTAGATCTATGATTTAAGATTATAAAAGTATCAGTACATGCATGTACAGACGTTTCAGCTTTTGGCGTTAAATGAGATTTCTCGTACGTTTATCTAATTCTTCGGACAAGACTGAATCGATATTTAGAATTCACGCGATCGGATCCATTTCAATTTTCAATAAATCTGTTTCGCATTATAGTATAGCTATCGATTAGCTGTAGCTCCGTAGTTCTGTAATATCCGAAATTAAACCGACGTTTAGTCTTCAGAAAGATTTCACAAAGGAACACACTTTGGTCAGCTCTCTCCCTCCATCAAGCATCTTTTCTCGTAGCTATTCCTCCGTGTCTCGTTTTAGTGTTTACGGAGGCGGTCCAGCACGCCTCGGTCATTTAAATTTCATACGGTAGCACACTCCTCGCGGGCAACGCGCTGTCCGACGTTCCTTTCAAAAAATGAACCACCGTCGCGTTCGGTCGTTCCCTTGGCGAATTAAGAAACTGCATTCGAAAATCGTCGCCGCTCGTCTCGAAAGCTCGATGGCTACTCCCGCTGATTAATTGCTCACATTTATCGCGCTGCAGCGTTTAATGTAATTTTGCGATAAAGCAGCGAATACCGCAGGGATCTGTTTACAACGACCACGCGACCTTCCTTTGATGAATGCGCATTATCGTGGCAGCGAAGAGCGGATAGACGATCGATATCTTGGCGAAAATCAAAGTGGCGGATATATTGAAAATTACTATAATACCATGAAGCTACGATATATTGTATCAGCGCGGTATGCAATTCTTTTGGTTTCAAACATATTTGCATTATATTTTACTTGATCCGTACGAAACTGTGGGCGAGGGGTGACTAGGTTAACAGGTTTAATAATGGAAACGGAGCGGTTATCGTCGATGCTTTCATTTCCCAAAATTATTCCCAATTTTCTCAAATTATCTGCCAAATATTCCCAAAATTATATAACAGCCGCTATGATTTACCTGCTATTTCGCTGTCCATTTCGTGAAAAATCTCAGCGAGCTTTATGAATATTCTGAATATAAATATACAGGTCTAAAATTAATTTTTCGGTACCCAATTAAAAAAGAAAATTGAATATGGAAATATCGTCGCTAATTAATAGTATATACCGATCTCTATCCCTACCGTATAATTTATCAAAAGCGAAGAAAGTTTGTTCGTAATATATAAAACGGGTTGACTCGTACGTTCAAAATCTAAAATCAATTCCATGCAATTCATGAAAAAATGAACGTTAGACTACGTTTTTAGGAACACCTGCGTCTCGTACGACAATATCGAGGTCATGACAAAAGCGTGCATGCAAAAGAAGCAGGTCAGCCCGAGATAGAAGAGAGGTTCTCCAAAAATGTAACAGCAATTTGATAGCGTTGTCCTACGGACGAGCATATCGATTATTCCTGCGGCGATTAAAGCTTCGACTATTTTACTCGCTCTTGCCTTTTTTTTGTCATATATAGACATAAACGTCATTTAAAGGTATCGATCCAGATACTAAATTTCTATCCCCTCGTCTTTATAGTGGAAAATGCGGAAACCGATAAAGAAGAAAATGTGGCCGCTTTTCCCACAATTCTAATTCTTTCTTCTTTTCTTTTTTTTTTTTTTTACTGCTGCTATCCATCTAGATAGACGTGTACAGGTTGAAACGAGAACCACAACGCGAGATAATCTTCTCACATAATATCGAGTATAAAGAATCAAACTTAAAGCGAACAAAATCATTTTAAATGGTTTTGGTCTTTGAATCGAGCTTCCCATGTGCATAGGTCATTTCGTTATACGGATTTGCTTCAGTACGACCAATTACGTTCCCCTTTGTAGTTCCAGTATTCGAGCAATTTCGAAATAGTTACAAATTTTCGTTTCGACGATGCGCGCAGAACCGTGGCTCGACGTTCATCGCTGTAATCTAATCGCGTCCATATTTCGTACTCGCCTAGCCTCTGCCCGATTTAGAAAGCGCATTTCGTATTTTTGGTCAATAAAATAACGTTTCCAATTTTCGAGCAGCGCATCCACGAACAAGCACACTCGCACAATCGTCGTCGCTAACAGAGTCCATTACGCTGAAATCTCAACGAGCGCACGCACCGAATACGATCCTGGTTCAATTTTTAAAATCGTGCCCCTCCCACAGAAACGAACTTCACCTGGAAAAACAGTTTTATTCCCAACGATTTCAAGTTACTTTCAATGAATGAACCGAGTCATGGTACACCGCAAGTCGACGAATCGTAGCACGATTCCGCACGCGTTCCTATTTACGTGTACCACGGTGTATAAGTCAGACAACGCTTCGTTTTATATATTTATCCCATTGTTAATACACGCGTACTACAAGGAAGTCTAAGCTATACTACGTTTCGAAGACTCCAATTACGTACTTAGTTGATTCTTTAAATCGACTAAGCTGCTGTTGTTGCAAATGCGCACGAACGCGAAGCTCAAATCGATTAGTCGCTCCTTCATAGCGCTGCTCGTTACGTTTCGTATGAAACTATCGATTGTCCCAACTTACAGGCGGAAGTGCATGTATAATTTTCATCGCGACTGCACGGATACACATTAGCCGTGACCGAGGTAGTAGCAGCGTGGCACGTTCAATGACACGAGCGCAGGAGAGGAGGACCTATGTGCTACGTGTCCACGATAGTAACGATACACGGTGGGCTGCGGGTGAATGTGCACCCGTGCCCCTCTGCCACTTTCGTGCAACTGCATGGTGATGCAGAGACGCGGATGCATCCTGTAGGAGAGTATAACGAGCTCGTAGCCGACTCTCGGGGTCGATGGCTGATGGTTTCGCCTTGCCCTCTCGAACAACCTCTCTCCTCTTTCCTTTACACTGCCCCTCTACCTGACCCTCTTTCACTCTTTTCTCGTCTGTCTTTCTCATTCTGTTTCGCCGCGTCTCACACCGTTGCACCCTCATTACCTCTCTTTCCAGTCGTCTGATCCTCGCCCTCTTCCCTTGTCCCATCGTCCGTACGCCGACAGTGGCGTGTAGCTTTAAATTCAGGACCAGCCAGCCGGTCACGGGGTGCGCCCTCGCCTGTCGAGTGGGACAGCTCTGGTTACTGGGATGGAAAACGTTTTGACGGGTGTTCTTGAGAGACGGCTCATCTTCGTTCCGTGCTACGCTGCTGCGTTTCTTCTGGATTTTTATAAACGCGTTTTTCCCGACTTTTGCCGTGAGATAGTGCGCAAAGACACGCGAGTTTTATCAATCGGAGGAAACGCTAGCTTGCGTCCGAGAGTATGTAAATCGCAAGGATAGATACGGTTGGCGTGTAGTTAAGCGAGTAACTTCTGGTTATTAGAATTGCCAGAGAAAGTGCTTAACACGATCGCCGTGAAGCGATGTAATCATAGTGGATTGCGGCGAACGTTCGGCACGAAGCGTATCTTCTTCCGTGTACTTTCGTACAGTATGTTCAACGATACAGAGTACTGTACGTTATACTCATTTTTTTCTTTAATCATTATTTTATTTGATTTGAAGATGTCACAAATTTGTGCTTGATGCTTGTGCCTGCTGATACATAAATGCGCGGTCGTTTCATTTCGAAAAACACGATCACAAACGTGCCAGCTACATCATTTCTATAAATAATTCTCGTAAAACGAATCCTATCCTACCAGTTACGTAACACGTCGACCAATTTCCGGAATCGAGGGTCAAGCAGGAACAGCTGCCGAGAGAAAAGGCTAGCGTGTTCCCTTCAGTTGGTAAAACGTTCGCGTCATAACAACTATCGCGCAACTCCCGACACGCTGGTACAGAAACGACGCCGAAGGAACCGGAAGAAAGTGTCGTCTCGTCACCTTGCTCGAGCAAATACGACGCAAATTCGATACGAGCGGCATACCGTCGTCTCGGTCGACCTGACGCTCGCGTCGAGAATGAGATACAGCACGACTACACCTGGGAATAGTCGGAGCTTTCTCCTTTCACGTCCCCTCCTCTGGTTCAAGCGTCACTTCCCCTCTTCTGATACTCTCCAGTGTCTCTTACCCCTCTTTCACCTTCCATCTTTCCCTATCCATCCACCTGCCTTTCACGATAACGCGTCGACCAAAGTAACATGTCGGTTTGACTGATGTCGCCTGGCGACATAAACGCCCTCCGGGAGATGCCTTCCGGTTTGATGGCACAACCGTTCTCCAGCTGTCTGTTGTCCTAGAAAGACACGCGAAATGCCACGCCAACGAAGATCTCACGATATCCTTGCTTATCGTAAGTGGTATTGCAGTTTGATGGCTGAATTATGGCTGAAATTTAGTTCGGTTAACGTTTGAGCATAATCGAGCAAGCTTATGCGTCTTAGATTAGAACAGAGAAGAACCAGCCGATGTTTTATTTGAAAAACTAATTCATAGGTAAAGTTCAGCTGTTTCCGGTATCTTACGAGTACGGATTTGACTTGTTATTTTGATTTGAAAACCGAGAGCCGACAGGTAGACTATTCGATACTTGAGTAACGATGTAATGTAAACTGACGATGTAATAAAGTAGAGGAGATCAGTCATAAACAGACGGCGGTAGGATTTAAGAAAACAATGCGTGTAAGTAAAACGAAAGACACGTAACCGGCTTTTGTAGAATATATCTTCGTCTAGCATGAACCTGATTTTATATTTTTCATCGACTGCCTTCCAGCTTTCGCGGAATAATCACATGTTGCGATTTTTCAAGGGAGGACGTCATTTTCTCCCTATTTCTGGCAAGTGGATATAAACAGGTTTACGTTTCCTCTCGCGATTTACCGATTCTGTACGATGTTCGCTTATATAAACGAACAAGGAAGTCCCGTTCTCCCGAGTATAAAACATTAACGTGGCTTCGCTTAGCGTTTTATCAAAAATTCCAGGTAGGGAAGTAGTTTCAGGTAAAATATAAAATTAGAGAGTGTCCGATCGATCTTCCTTTCACCTTCGCTTTTTAATGTTAATAATATCGTTAAGGCCACATGGCCATTTCACTTACCGATTAACCCATTAAGGATCGAGCAATACAATAAAATGCGTAAAGTTGCGCAAACCTCATTCGACGAATAATACAAAACGGAATTTTAAGAATTCAAGAAGCTAAAGATCCAGAGGCCTGCGGATCTATAACGAAAAATTTGTACTCGTGGAAAATTGAAAATTAAAAAATTCCAGATTCGTGTATGTGCATTTTTGGAAAATGCAAGTAAAACATATTGCCTATATCGTTTCACCGACGCTATATAAAACGTGTATTACGATAATAGAACCTTTACAAAAGTCCTTCGTGGCATACAAATGAGGAAGAGAAGATTTCGTGACTTGCAGCGCTGTAAATGTTTCGTTTTCTCTCTTCTCTCAAAACTCATAGGACTAGAGAATTTAATCGAGAGAGAAAATAATAAAGAAAAAAATACTAAACAAACTTCTCAGTGAGCTGGATATTCCTGGATATGGGAAGCGATAAGATTTCAGGAGAAATTCGCGATTTAGGCATCGATGGTGTTTCTCGAATGGCGGCGCAAAGCTGGTGGAACTTTTTATCGAAATCCTCGTGCTTCCGATTTTCGTGATATTCCTTGCTAGAGATAAGAGCGTGCTTCCGCGGTCGTTGACTCGACGGTAAAATATTATTTCCGCCTGCACTCTCTCTCGTCCTTCCTAAAGCAGCGTGTCTCGCGCTCGCAGCGCAAAAGGACCGTCACTCCTCATCCTATCCGCTCTTTTTCTTTCTTTTCTTCTTTGCCGGCTGAAGAGCGAGGGTGGATCAAAAGGACACAGCTTCTCAACGGGGGCGCTCATATGGGAATATACACAATGCGAGAGCGTAATGGTAAACGTGCTGTCAAAACTGTAGTCGGTTCCGGATCTACATATCCACGCTTTTGCCAGCTAGGGTTTCGGCTTTGGCTTAAACACACAAATCCGCTCTCGATTGATTTTTCTTTATTTTTCTATCTTCGTTCGTCCCCGTAACAGATTTTTTCCTGTGCATTTAAATTGTTCGTTCATGTAGCTGTAATTTGTTCAAGATAATATGCCATTGGCGTTGAATATGTACGATATTACCTGCCCAGAATTATTCGAACGACTTCAAAAATCGATGGATATTTCTTGAATAATTTCATTTTGCGGCACGTGCGATTTCTAGTTAATAATATAGTAGTCAAAACAGTGTTCGTTGTGTTAAACAAGAGTCGTCCGTGGAATCAATAGAAACGAATACCTATGTATCTTTTATAGTAGAAGCGAAACAAGGAAAAAAATCATATTCTGTACAACGACGTACAAAAATGTTTATTCGGCGAGATTTCATACGTTTCTCTCTGAAAGCAAAACGCGAGAGAGTTTTATTTTTTAGCGGATGTTAGAGGAAGAAAATAATATAACGGATAAACACTGGTTATTACTGTACTTGTGTCTATATAGAGGAATGCTGAATTAATTTATTTAAGAGGAATCATCAAAAATCTATTTGGCCAAATGTCTGCACATAGCTCTGGAAGGTATTACACATTAATTACTTTGAAGAGAATTATCAGAAAATCGTACGAACGAAATCCGTAATTAGATATTTCTTTATAGTAAAGAGTATCAACGATGAAGAACGATCTGGAGCAAAATGTACTAAAATACCAAATATTGGAAACATCTGAAAATTCCAGTTATTCCGGTTAAGGATTTGAAGTTAGCGAATGATCGCAAATTATAATAATAATAATAACGTGCTACGTACGAAATCGAGACGATGAGGATACTTCGATGAATTTTATCGTATAAAGATGAAAATTTATGTCAAAGGAAATGTAATTAATCAACCGAATAGTTTCGAAAATTTTCCGCTCTACAGTATTTTCTCTCGGGGAGACGTTAAAAATT